>JBAIZL010000004.1:194421117-194438617 GCA_036971475.1 Prosapia bicincta | reverse complement strand
ATAGTATTTTAATAACAATTGAAAATTTAAATAGGATATATATATATATATATATATATATATATATATATATATATATATATTGATATTTTACGTTATCCATTGTTTTTCCGTTGCACTGACTTTATGAAGTTAATTTATTACTATTGTAAGTAATTTTATTCACCATTAAGTGCAACGATTTTACCTTGTGTGATGATACGCCTTTCGGTCACTTGACCATTGTCGTTATTAACTTCATATATATATATATATATATATATATATATATATATATATATATATATATAGGGAGAGTGTGAGGTAATAAAAGGAATTGAAGGAAGATTTTAAAAGTATAGGAATAAACATATCACGGCAATGCGTTGCTCATCATGGGCAAACCAATTCGTACAATGTTCGTTCCTTGTACTTGACCATTTGGAGAAAGTCTGTATCCCCGAATCTGACGCCTATTAGGAGCTTTGAAATGCAATAATGATTAGGGCAATTAACGTTATATTTTAAATTTATATAATCTACTCACAAAATTATATTTTTAGAATTTTTTATACAAACAAAAAAAATTTTAAACACGAAGCACTTTATTCAATTTTTTTAGAAAGTTATACTTTGTTTCTATGTAAAATAATTTTGTTAATTATTACCTTGTAAATGGGAATACAATTATGTCGACGTTTGCAGATGACATAGCTATCCTGCACAAAATGAGGCTGACGCAACAGCTAAATTGTAACACCCTGGATAGTGTTAGTGAGTGGACAGGCAGTGGCGCATAAAACTTAATGAAAATAAATCTGCTCATATTATTTTTACCAATAAGGCAGAGAGGAAAACTGACCTCATAATAAATAGCCGGGTTGTTCCTAATTATAAGGAGGTGAAATACCTAGGTTTAACATTGGACGCTAAATTGAACTGGAAATCTCATGTGAAGAAAAAAAGAGATGAACTAGATTTAAGATACAGAAGACTAGCATGGCTCATGAACCGGTATTCGGAGTTAAGCCCCTACAATAAACTCCTTGTTTATAAGCAAGTGCTAAAGCCAGTATGGTTTAACGGGTTACCTCTTTGGGGATGCACCAAGAGCAGCAATTTACAAGTAATAGAACGCTTCCAAAATAAAGTGTTGAAAGCTATAGTGGGAGCTCCATGGTACGTCCGTAACTATACTTAGGGACCTCAAGATCAAGAGCGTGAGAGAGGAGGCCGCCACTGCAGCAATGAATCATTTCGGGCGGCTCCAGGAACATACGAACCCTGCAGCTATGCGACTAGCTCACAGGATACCAGTGCGTAGACTTAAGCGCACTAAACCTTTGGACTTGATTCCAGAGCAACATTAGGTCAGTCTCGTTCACTGGAACAAGACGAACATTGTAATCTCCATTAGAAAGCAAGCTGCTAGATAGGATTTATCTTAGTTGCAGTTTATAATAAATAAATTGTAAAAATTTTTGCCTATAAAACAATGATGCAATCAACTTGTCAATAAATTCCAAACTACTTTAAACATGCTAGTTTTTGTAGCAAATATTTATTGTACAAATATATTTTAAAAGCTCAAAATAGTCCAAATACTAGGCTACAGTGACTGTAATTGTTTCTACTCAAAATGTAAAAAAGAATTATTACATCAATAGAAACAGTAAGATAATGTGAACATGTTAAATATGATAAGGGGGAAATCGTAGGAAACAGAAATTAAAATTATCTTACAGTAGTAGAAAAATGAAAATTAAAAAGGGCATGGTTTTTCAGGAATTATATTTTTCCCTCCTGGATACAACGGTTGTATTACTTCTCAAAAAGAGTCAGTGAAAAGGATTAGAAATTAATGAAATAATACTTTTGTATCTACGTAGTTTCCTCGAGGAAGTTATTTAATTATTTCTTTCTTACTCTAAACTAATTGCCTAATCTCTCATTCGAAATTATTTAAATCTCGTGAGAAAATAGTAGATATGACCATGTAAAACCCCGTTGCCAACAAGCCGAGACATTAAACAGGTTTAATGAGGAGACAGGGTAGAAGATAAAGAGTAACAAAGATTTCAACACATTTGTGAAAGTAAAACAGAGCGTGGTAAGACTAAAGCAATAAAACGATAATAGCGAGACCAAAATGTAAGACAGAAGTTTCGGTACAGAAGTATAGAGAAATTCTTCAAATAGAGACTCCTTCTGCACAAATGATTGAATAATACAAAAACTCAGATAATTAAGTTTCTGAGTAATTGAGAAAGAGCAAATCGTGAAATTTGAAGCAATTATCAATTGGTAAAACTATAAATATATGACAGAATATATATATATATATATATATATATATATATATATATATATATATATATATATATATATAATACTTTTTCTTGTTTAACAATTTAAAATAACATAGTTTATTCAAATACAAGAGTATTTATTAATTTATATCCAAATCTTTTCGTTGGTAAACAGTACATGATTATTGTAATTTTCATTCCTGATGATTTTGGTACTGTTTACCAACGAAAAGCTTTGGATATAAATTAATAAATATTCTTGTATTTGAATAACCTATGTTGTTATATTATATATTACAGTAAATCCTAATAACTTAAACTTATATAACGGGTAATAATAAATATAAGTAGCTGTTACAAACCGGTTACATTAAATGTTGGTAAGTTAAATATAAAATAAGGTTGTAAAATCCGAATTGAAATTTGAAATGAAATAGAAGGAAGAACCATTAGATGGCCTAATGACCACATAATGAATTATGTTACCACAGATATACTTCCGACATGAAGAAATGTGATATGAAAGAAGTACACTTTTTCACGGGCATTGTGAAACAATTCATTCTATGATTACATGTGCCTAAGTATTTATTGGACTGCATAGACTTGAAAGTGGTATTAAGTGCCGAGTAGACTATGTAAACGTGCAAATGTAATAAATATATTTTATAGAAATAAAACGACTGCTTTGCGAGTCGTTTATTGTTTAGTTTTGACGTTTCGATACATATTCATTACCATCTTCAGGCCTATACATATGAATAGTAATTAATGTTGAAACAAATTAATTTAGCTAGAAACTAAATTAAATGGCATAATGCAATTGGCATTCAAGAAATGACAAGACATAGACACAATATAACAAATACACAATTCGAGTATGGTAATTTCATCCAGAACACTACAATACAACGTTGAATACAAATATAAAGAACCGTATTTTTTATTGTAACATACTATTATTGTAAAAAAACGAACCTATTACGAAATATATATCAATTCTTCGATACAAAAATATTGTAATTATTATTATTTATAGTATAAGATATATATTTTCATGTTTGTTTATAAATTTGACGGTATGTAAAGGAATTATTGAATATTCAAAAAGCTGTCTTTTGTATGCGGAATCTGTAGCGTAATATTTTTATACAAAATCACCTTTTTTTAGACGTTCAATAAATTTAGCGGGGTTTGTGAATCCACGATCAGTCTATATTCAATACATTTACTTTTGCGCTACATATTTACGGAGCTGATAGAGGCAAGAAAGGCTAAGGTAAAGACAGCAACATTAGACTGGGAAGATGATTAATCTGTTACTGTCTAAAGAAAGCCACAGATACAACTCCTTCGCGCTTTACAAGTCTATTAACTTTGCCTCCTGCTGCGTATGCTAATGGAACCTAAGCTTTATATTTACATTGACTTCTTCATTTGCATTTCCAATCCGGATCTTTTTTGTTCAAAGTTCACCGATATTATTAAATAATTTAAAGAAAAAGAGTGGTGTATGCTTTTAGAAATATGTTAGGGAGATAAAGTAATTAGCTAGCACGGGTTAACATCTCTTACAAATCATCGATAAAAGAATAAAGTCGATAATTTTACATTCTAAAGTGGGTTCGTTATTTTGCCACCCATAGTGACCACTAAGTAATTATTTTGATAATAACTAAACAATTTATTCATACCAGCTCTACCCATCCTAATCCTAATACAATGCAACTGCATTTTTAAGCTTTATAAATTACTATAATTACAGAAATTCTCAAGCAACGTTTAATATAAAGCATTTCCGTTGCATTAGGAGTTTAATAAAACCGTTAATTTTATTGAAACTTTAAAAGACTTTTCAATAAACATGGTCATTTACAATACACACGATATTTGCTTTTTACTTCAAATGTCTATTTATTTGTAATTGCTTATACAATTAATTGACTAATACTGAATTGATAATTCCCTCTTTTACATTAAGGATACCTAGCATCAAAGATACATTAAGGATTCTGTAAACAACAAAATAGCCTAAAAAGTGCATCGAAACTGAACTGTTTTCTCAGGTACTGTTTGTCGAAAACACGCCTGCCTGTTCGTCCTAAACACGACGCGTGCCTGTTTGTCGCAACCACGACGCGTGCCTAATCGTCGTAACTACAGCGCGTACCTCCTAGTTGGATTTACGACGCATGCCTGTTTGTCACAACCACGAGCCTAGCCGTCGTATCTACAGCGCGTACCTCTTAGCTGAAACCACGACGGCTGCCTGTTTGTCGCAACCTCGACGCATACCTGTTCGTATTACCTACGACGCCTGCCGGTTTGTCCCAACCACGCCTACCTGTTTGTCGAAACCATGCCTGTCTGTTTGTCGCAACCGCACCTGCCTGTTTGTCGCAACCACGACGCTTATCTGTTCGTCTCAACCATGACGCCTGCCTGTTTGTCACATCCACGACCCCTGCCTGTTTGTCTTAACCACGAGGCCTGCCAATTCGTCGCAACCACGACGCCTGCGTGTTTGTCTGAACCACGATGCATACCTATTCGTCTTAACCACGACGAGTACCTGTTCGTCCTAACCACGACTCCTGCGTGTTTGTCTCAACCACGACACCTGCCTTCGTCACAACCACGACGTCTGTCGTTTCAGCAGTGAAACAATAATTACACTTGTGTTAACTGTTAATGAGAAGTCGCTCTCAGTAGTTTTAAATTGGAAATCTTGATATAAATGTACTCGAATTTGACCAAGAAGAACTTTTAGTTAGAGAAAAGGATAGTTATTACACTGGCCACG
Organism: Prosapia bicincta; assembly: GCA_036971475.1. Classification (NCBI taxonomy): domain Eukaryota; kingdom Metazoa; phylum Arthropoda; class Insecta; order Hemiptera; family Cercopidae; genus Prosapia; species Prosapia bicincta. Next base: position 194,433,526 of record JBAIZL010000004.1, on the reverse strand, counting down.
ATTTGTTACCTTGCCACGACCAGCAGTAGCTTGTCTTCACATTATTGTCGGCGTACTTATAGGATATTTATAGTATAATAAAACATTTTCCATAATAAGACAGAGTAAAGCTGTGAACAGATTACCACCGCTAGCACTGCGAAAGGTTAAAGCCCTGCTTGTAGATTATTTCAGCTAATTGCTTCGCCGTTGTCACGTCACAAGCCGACACTCTTATTTGGTGCAAATTATAGGCTCCGAGGCAAGAAAGGAAATGACTTTGGTAAACTTTGTATTACGGAGAGGTTGGCAACTAACGCCTCTAACCAGAATAACATGCTAAAACCAGTGCTTTAGAAATAACCAATATGCCTAGTAAGTGCACAGCCCCTTTATATACAACGTAAATATATTACAGTTGTTACCGTTTTTTAGACACAAAATGATGAAGTTCAATTGTGATGAATTTATAATAAATATCCTAGGGGTATTGTTAGAATGTTAAAATGGCTTGTTTTACCAATTGGAAATTGTTTGAATTGTTCGTGTGTATTGCTGAAGAGGCTAAATAAAATCCTGTAATAATCGTCATAGACATTTACAGATCGACTGTAATACAACGTGATCAAGACTCCAATGCAACGGTTCTCTTAAAGCTTAATATTTCAATATCTAATTTTAACAGACATTAGTTGGAAAACGAATATAACCAAAACAGTGCAGCCACGAATAAATTTGCTTATAAGATATACAGCACTTTTGACAATTTTTTGATAGGGATATCATTATTGTCTGAATTATTTAAACTACTTTGAATATCTTCTTAATAGCTTATTCATTTCATCAAAAACCACTGCTTAATACTTACTTGTCGCGTATTACATTTACTCTATTGTTCGAAAAAAGTAATGACTGGCTACATTCTAAACACTCCAGTCATTTCTACTAGAAATTGTTAAGTTTTTGGTAAGGAAGTGATCGTGTAAAAACCCGTTACCTGCATAACTCAACAATTCCAACTTTTCTCTAATATTTCTGAAACTTTCAACATTAAACACAAATAAAAGTTTGCAAATATTGTCAGACCATATTAAATCGAATAGCTCAGAATTTAAAAATAAAGTTATCACCGAAAAATAAATGTGAAATGAATATATAGATAGACACAAATATTTATTATGTTTGAGATTTTTTTTTGTTTAAAGCTTTTTACCATTAAAAATAATTAATATTACAAATTATAAATGAACCTAATAATTTATTGTTTTATGTTCTCTTAACTCTTACTTACTTTCAAATTAGGTCATTATATCGTATATAAATGTATCACAGTTACATTTAGACAAAATGTCTGTTCTGTAAACTTTAATCTCTACTTCGTTCTGCGACATTATGTTGGGCCGCTGTATTACACTTCTTCAAACAAAAACGCCCTGCCTTTGTAATAAAGGCCATTGTTGAAGGCATATTTGCAGGAGTGTTGTACAAAGCAAAGGCATGGCTGGAAAAGTTTTGTATTCCAACACAACTTAATGAACTATCACAATATTGCACAGGTTTGAAATTAAAGGATATACATGCATAAGCTTTAGAATAGGCGAATGCAAGTATCCATCTCAACATATGCAGTCAGTGTTGGTAAATAAATGGCGACGTTCAGTTTTACAGAAATACGCAGACATTTAAACGAGAATTTTCAATAATAACAAATAAGTATGTGAGATAAAACTGGAGGACATGAGGAGATAAATGTCGAAGCAAACCAGTAGTAGCCTACGACATCAAATATTGCATCACAGAAGACGTGAGCAAAAAATCGAAACCTAAAACGAGGTATGCGAGATAAAACTGGAGGACATGAGGAGATAAATGTCGAAACAAACCAGTAGGAGCCTACTACATCAAATATTGCATCACAGAAGACGTGAGCAAAAAATCGAAACCTAAAACGAGGTATGCGAGATAAAACTGGAGGACATGAGGAGATAAATGTCGAAACAAACCAGTAGGAGCCTACTACATCAAATATTGCATCACAGAAGACGTGAGCAAAAAATTGAAACCTAAAACGAGGTATGCGAGATAAAACTGGAGGACATGAGGAGATAAATGTCGAAACAAACCAGTAGGAGCCTACTACATCAAATATTGCATCACAGAAGACGTGAGCAAAAAATCGAAACCTAAAACGAGGTATGCGAGATAAAACTGGAGGACATGAGGAGATAAATGTCGAAACAAACCAGTAGGAGCCTACTACATCAAATATTGCATCACAGAAGACGTGAGCACAAAGGCGAAACATAACTCGAGGTATGTGGGATAAAGCTGGAGGATATGAGGAGATAAATGTCGAATGAAACCAGTAGTAGCCTACTAGAACAAATATTGCATCACAATAAACGTGAGCACAAAAGCGAAACATGACTCGAGTTATGTGAGATAAAACAGGAAAACATGAGGAGATAAATGTCGAAGCAAACCAGTAGTAGCCTACTAGAACAAATATTACATGACAATAGACGTGAGCACAAAGGCGAAACATAACTCGAGGTATGTGAGATAAAACTGGAGGATATGAGGAGATAAATGTCGAAGCAAACCAGTAGTAGCCTACTAGAACAAATATTGCATCACAATAAACGTGAGCACAAAAGCGAAACATGACTCGAGTTATGTGAGATAAAACAGGAGGACATGAGGAGATAAATGTCGAAGCAAACCAGTAGTAGCCTTCTAGAACAAATATTGCATCACAATAGACGTGAGAACAAAAGCGAAACATAACTTGAGGTATGTGAGATAAAACTGGAGGATATGAGATAAATGTCGAAGCAAACCAGTAGTAGCCTACTAGAACAAATATTGCATTACAATAAACGTGAGCACAAAAGCGAAACATGACTCGAGTTATGTGAGTTAAAACAGGAGGACATGAGGAGATAAATGTCGAAGTAAACCAGTAGGAGCCTACTAGAACAAATATTGCATCACAGAAGACGTGAGCTCAAAAGCGAAACCTAACTCGTGATATGTGAGATGAAACTGGAGAACATGGGGAGATAAATATCGAAACAAACCAGTAGGAGGCTACGAAAGCTAATATTGCATCACAATAGACGTGAACACAGAAGCGAAACAACTCGAGGTTTGTGTAATAAAACTTGAGGACATGAGGAGATAAATGTCGAAGAATACCAGTAGGAGCCTACTAAAACAATTATTGCATCACAGAAGACGTGAACACAAAAGCGAAACCTAACACGAGTTACGTGAGATAAAACTGGAGGACATGAGGAGATAAATGTCGAAGCAAAACCAGTTGGAACTTACTAGAACAAATATTGCATCACAATAGACGGGAGCACAAAAGCGAAACATAACTCGAGGTATGTGAGATAAAACTGGAGGATATGAGGAGATAAATGTCGAAGCAAACCAGTAGTAGCCTACTAGAACAAATATTGCATCACATTAAACGTGAGCACAAGAGCGAAACATGTCTCGAGTTATGTGAGATAAAACAGGAGGACATGAGGAGATAAATGTCGAAGCAAACCAATAGTAGCCTACTAGAACAAATATTACATGACAATAGACGTGAGCACAAAGGCGAAACATAACTCGAGGTATGTGAGATAAAACTGCAGGATATGAGGAGATAAATGTCGAAGCAAACCAGTAGTAGCCTACTAGAACAAATATTGCATCACAATAAACGTGAGCACAAAAGCGAAACATGTCTCGAGTTATGTGAGATAAAACAGGAGGACATGAGGAGATAAATGTGGAATCAAACCAGTAGTAGCCTACTAGAACAAATATTGCATCACGATAGACGTGAGAACAAAAGCGAAACATAACTCGAGGTATGTGAGATAAAACTGGAGGATATGAGGAGATAAATGTCGAAGCAAACCAGTAGTAGCCTACTAGAACAAATATTGCATCACATTAAACGTGAGCACAAGAGCGAAATATGACTCGAGTTATGTGAGATAAAACAGGAGGACATGAGGAGATAAATGTCGAAGCAAACCAATAGTAGCCTACTAGAACAAATATTACATGACAATAGACGTGAGCACAAAGGCGAAACATAACTCGAGGTATGTGAGATAAAACTGGAGGATATGAGGAGATAAATGTCGAAGCAAACCAGTAGTAGCCTACAAGAACAAATATTGCATCACAATAAACGTGAGCACAAGAGCGACATATGACTCGAGTTATGTGAGATAAAACAGGAGGACATGAGGAGATAAATGTCGAATCAAACCAGTAGTAGCCTACTAGAACAAATATTGCATCACAATAGTCGTGAGCACAAAAGCGAAACATAACTCGAGGTATGTGAGTTAAAACAGGAGGACATGAGGAGATAAATGTCGAAGTAAACCAGTAGTAGCCTACTAGAACAAATATTGCATGACAGAAGACGTGAGCTCAAAAGCGAAACCTAACTCGTGATATGTGAGATAAAACTGGAGAACATGGGGAGATAAATGTCGAAAGAAACCAGTAATAGGCTACGAAAGCTAATATTGCATCACAATAGGCGTGAACACAGAAGCGAAAGAACTCGAGGTTTGTGTAATAAAACTTGAGGACATGAGGAGATAAATGTCGAAAAATATCAGTAGGAGCCTACTAAAACAATTATTGCATCACAGAAGACGTGAACACAAAAGCGAAACCTAACACGAGTTACGTGAGATAAAACTGGAGGACATGAGGAGATAAATATCGAAGCAAACCAGTTGGAGATTACTAGAACAAATATTGCATCACAATAGACGTGAGCACAAAAGCGAAACATAACTCGAGGTATGTGCGATAAAACTGGAGAACATGGGGAGATAAATGTCGAAACAAACCAGTAGGAGGCTACGAAAGCTAATATTGCATCACAATAGGCGTGAACACAGAAGCGAAACAACTCGAGGTTTGTGTAATAAAACTTGAGGACATGAGGAGATAAATGTCGAAGAATACGAGTAGGAGCCTACTAAAACAATTATTGCATCACAGAAGACGTGAACACAAAAGCGAAACCTAACACGAGTTACGTGAGATAAAACTGGAGGACATGAGGAGATAAATGTCGAAGCAAACCAGTTGGAGCTTACTAGAACAAATATTGCATCACAATAGACGTGAGCACAAAAGCGAAACATAACTCGAGGTATGTGAGATAAAACTGGGGGATATGAGGAGATAAATGTCGAAGCAAACCAGTAGTAGCCTACTAGAACAAATATTGCATCACAATAGACGTGAGCACAAAAGCGAAACATGACTCGAGGTATTTGAGATAAAACAGGAGGACATGAAGAGATAAATGTCGAAGCAAACCAGTAGGAGCCTACTAGAACAAATATTACATGACAATAGACGTGAGCACAAAGGCGAAACATAACTCGAGGTATGTGAGATAAAACTGGAGGACATGAGGAGATAAATGTCGAAGCAAACCGGTAGGAGCCTACTAGAACAAATATTGCATCACAATATACGTTAGTGCAAAAGCAGAACATATCTCGATGTATGTGAGATAAAACTGGAGGACATGAGGAGATAAATGTCGAAACGAACCAGTAGGAACCTACTAAACCAAAGCGCTAAAACTAGACTTAGTTATTTGTGATCTAGTAAAGAAAACGAAAAAGAATTTGTAAAGAACAAATATTTCAGCACAGAAGACGTGAGGACAAACGAAACCTAGCTCGCCGTATGTGAGATAAAACCATGAATGTAATGGATGTTTATATATTTGAGTACATTTTCCTACCTTACGTAACATCACATCATTTTACTTTGTCGACGCGTTTCGTAATGATCTACTCTCAAAATTTAGTACTCTTACAGTTTTGAAAATGGAATCATGCTAAAACGCGTCAAATAAGGAGAATATTGTAATGTTAGCAAAGACAGAAAAATGTACTGGATTATACACAAATATTTGTAACAGAAGTAAAGATGAGTATGTGTCGAAATTGAAATGGATTTTCTTAAATCTGATATTTTATAAATCTCGAAAGAATTCCTTGTAACGTTTAGGCTATACAACTAACCATAAGCGGTATCTAAAATATTACGCCATTCGTATTACCATGATAACAGACGATCTACAGTTGTATATACACGTTTGCCCTTGCCAATAGTTACAGATGTATTGTGGGCGCTAATCTAGCAGAGCCATTATTCACGAGGAACCAGGTGTGATTAATATTTAAAGCAGTTTGGATGTAACAAATACAACACTTAACCCGGTCCCTCAGAATCGTCCCACCAATAAACAACTGCTTTGTCGACAAATTGGTCTCTGACCATTCATTATATAGCTTTGGCGGCCCACTAAGTACCAGATGAGCTCGGTGGTCGTGTAAAATTCTGTTTTCATTGCGATAAATCAAATATTATCTCCATCCACATGCACACAGTAGTTTATGAACGTGGTTCCAAATAGTGATGCCGTATTCGACCAACCATCTTGCACATTTTTGTCACGGATTTTGTGCTTTAGTAGGGTGGTTGAAAAACATTCCCATCTGTTTCCAATCCCCCTGCCGTCGGGGTTTAGCAGAACCCGGAGAAAGTACCATACTTCCTTAAATATGACTTAGGGTGTGATTATTTTGTACTCGTCAACTTATGTCAAATCTGTTTCATTTATTGTTCATGGTAATAACGGTTTCTTGAATAACAAGTGTTTAATGTAAACACACACACACACACACATACACACAAATACACACACACACACACACACACAAACACACACACGCGCGCGCACACACACACACACACACACACACACAATCTTACACACACGCACACACACACACACACACACACGCGCGCGCGCGCGCACACACACGCACACACACACACACACACACACACACACATATATATATATATTTGTGAGAGTATATATATATATATATATATATATATATATAGATATATAAATAGATAGGTAGAAAGGTAGATATTTATAGATATATAAACTGAAATCGATAGGTGTGCGTTAGCTCTGCAACACTTGCGCCTGGTCTAATGACCACACACTGTGTGTGTGTGTGCTGCGGTGTGTTTTTCTGTGAGTAAATAAAATGTTAATTTTTTGTTGTTCAAATTATTTATATTGATAATAGGTTGTTGAAATGACGTTTATATCTATTTAAACAATAAATTTAGTATACAAAATATAACATTGGCTGTTATTTTATGCTTCAAAATTTTGGTTATAAAATAAAACTAAACTGACAATTATTTTCCAATCTTCCTGAAAAAAACAATTTTTATTATGGTGATTTGGAACGGTACCTATTTGTTGAGGGTCTCCAAAATTACGCGTGTCGAAAACTACTCTTAAAAAATGATTCTATATAAAATAGTATTATCTATAAATAGAATGGTAAAAATATAGACGTAAATACATTCATGCACAACATATTTTCCCTAAATCTTACATTAAAATCAATTCGTGAAGAAACCTTGGCAACTAACAAAAAATATAATTTTGTAAGACAATCAAACATTACACCATAGTAATTATCTTTCAATATTCGTGTAATATATTTTTCCTTACAAAGATGTCGCGTAGAAAGATATTTAATAACTGCTAATGCAAGCTCACAGCATTCAAGCTAATTGAGTTTGTCCGCTACAACAAAATTGAAACAGATAATTTTGAAAATATTTAGAGCATGAAATATAATTACAAGAGAACTTATTGCAACAGACAAGAAGGGCGAGAAGGAAGAGTAGAAAAACAACCTTTGCAGCGATGTCAGCGCTTGATCTCATAGCATGCCAATGCTCACCAACGTTTCTAGTGCTCTGAGAATATTTAATGATCAAATACCTATAGTAAAATACTATCGCATATTCCCTCTATGAAATAGAATTTGATATGGTTCACAAACACGTAAAAAAATGTGTGTTGTTGTGCAGAGGATGATTTATTTTAGTTGCGTTTTCTATGTTAAATTGTTATTTTAAAAATAAATACATTTCAATAATTATATTATTATTTGATGAGATATTTAACATGCTCACACTTCCTACATTGTCTTCCCGGCATTAACAAGGTACCTAAACTCGTAATAAACTCTCAAGTGGAATTAACCAACAACAGCTGGAAGGTTTAACAATGCTCACACTTCCTACATGCTGTTTACTGCAATAACAAGATAACTAAAGTCGTAATAGCCTTAAAACCGAGATTATACAATAACAGCTGGGATGTTTAATAGTGCTTACACTGCCTACATGATGTTTACAGCAATAACAAGGTAATTAAACTCGTTATAACCTCAAAACCGAGATTATCCAACAACAGCTGTGAGGTTTAATAGTGCTCTCAGTTCCTACATGCTGTTTACTGCAATAACAAGATAACTAAAGTCGTAATAGCCTTAAAACCGAAATTATACAATAACAGCTGGGAGGTTTAATAGTGCTTACACTGCCTACATGATGTTCACAGCAATAACAAGGTAATAAACTCGATATAACCTCAAAACCGAGATTATCCAACAACAGCTGTGAGGTTTAATAGTGCTCTCAGTTCCTACATGCTGTTTACTGCAATAACAAGATAACTAAAGTCGTAATAGCCTTAAAACCGAGATTATACAATAACAGCTGGGATGTTTAATAGTGCTTACACTGCCTACATGATGTTCACAGCAATAACAAGGTAATAAACTCGATATAACCTCAAAACCGAGATTATCCAACAACAGCTGTGAGGTTTAATAGTGCTCTCAGTTCCTACATGCTGTTTACTGCAATAACAAGGTAGCAAAATTCGTAATAACCTCAAAACCGAGATTATCCAACAACAGCTGGGAGGTTTAACAATGCTTACAGTGCCTACATGCTGTTTACTGCAATAACAAGGTAGCAAAATTCGTAATAACCTCAAAACCGAGATTATCCAACAACAGCTGGGAGGTTTAGCAATGTTTACGCTGCCTATATGCTCTTCTTGACAATAACAAGGTAGCTAAACACGTAATAAACTAAAAAACCGAGATTACCCAGCAGCAGCTGGGAGGTTTAGCATGTTCTTTTCAGCAATAACAAGGTACTAATCTCCTAATATACCCGAAACCGAAATTACACAACAACAGCTGGGACGTTTAACATTTCTCACACTTTCCACAAGCTCTTTCCGGTAATACCAAGCTCGTAACAAAACTCGTAATATTCTCAAAACCTAGATTATACAAAAACAGCTGGGAGGTTTAACAATGCTTACACTGCCTACATGCTCTTTCCGACAATAACAAGGTAGCTAAACACGTAATAAATTTAAAACCGGGATTATCCAAAATTAGCTTTATGATTTAACAGTACTCACTGTTCCTAAACTCTGTTCATGGGTATAACAGGGATAGTAAACCCGTAATGTAGCAAAAAGTGGGATTATCCAAAAATAGCTGGAAGATTTAACAGTACTCACTGTTCCTAAACTCTGTTAATGTGTATAACAGGGATAGTAAACTCGTAATGTAGAACAAAGTGGTATTATCCAAAAATAGCTGGAAGATTTAACAGTACTCACTGTTCCTAAACTCTGTTCATGGGTATAACAGGGATAGTAAACTCGTTATATAGCACAAACTGGTATTATCCAAAATAGCTGGAAGATATAACAGTACTCACTGTTCCTAAACTCTGTTCATGGGTATAACAGGGATAGTAAACTCGTTATATAGCACAAACTGGTATTATCCAAAATAGCTGGAAGATATAACAGTACTCACTGTTCCTAAACTCTGTTCATGGGTATAACAGGGATAGTAAACTCGTTATATAGCACAAACTGGTATTATCCAAAATAGCTGGAAGATATAACAGTACTCACTGTTCCTAAACTCTGTTCATGGGTATAACAGGGATAGTAAACTCGTTATATAGCACAAACTGGTATTATCCAAAATAGCTGGAAGATATAACAGTACTCACTGTTCCTAAACTCTGTTCATGGGTATAACAGGGATAGTAAACTCGTTATATAGCACAAACTGGTATTATCCAAAATAGCTGGAAGATATAACAGTACTCACTGTTCCTAAACTCTGTTCATGGGTATAACAGGGATAGTAAACTCGTTATATAGCACAAACTGGTATTATCCAAAATAGCTGGAAGATATAACAGTACTCACTGTTCCTAAACTCTGTTCATGGGTATAACAGGGATAGTAAACTCGTAATGTAGCACAAAGTGGGATTAACCAAAAATAGCTGGAAGATTTAACAGTACTCACTGTTCCTAAACTCTGTTCATGGGTATAACAGGGATAGTAAACTCGTTATATAGCACAAACTGGTATTATCCAAAATAGCTGGAAGATATAACAGTACTCACTGTTCCTAAACTCTGTTCATGGGTATAACAGGGATAGTAAACTCGTAATGTAGCACAAAGTGGGATTATCCAAAAATAGCTGGAAGATTTACCAGTACTCACTGTTCCTAAACTCTGTTCATGGGTATAAAAGGGATAGTAAACTCGTAATGTAGCACAAAGTGGGATTATCCAAAAATAGCTGGAAGGTTTAACAGTACTCACTGTTCCTAAACTCTGTTCATGGGTATAACAGGGATAGTAAACTCGTAATGTAGCACAAAGTGGGATTATCCAAAAATAGCTGGAAGATTTAACAGTACTCACTGTTCCTAAACTCTGTTCATGGGTATAACAGGGATAGTAAACTCGTTATATAGCACAAACTGGTATTATCCAAAATAGCTGGAAGATATAACAGTACTCACTGTTCCTAAACTCTGTTCATGGGTATAACAGGGATAGTAAACTCGTAATGTAGCACAAAGTGGGATTATCCAAAAATACCTGGAAGATTTACCAGTACTCACTGTTCCTAAACTCTGTTCATGGGTATAACAGGGATAGTAAACTCGTTATATAGCACAAACTGGTATTATCCAAAATAGCTGGAAGATATAACAGTACTCACTGTTCCTAAACTCTGTTCATGGGTATAACAGGGATAGTAAACTCGTAATGTAGCACAAAGTGGGATTATCCAAAAATAGCTGGAAGATTTACCAGTACTCACTGTTCCTAAACTCTGTTCATGGGTATAAAAGGGATAGTAAACTCGTAATGTAGCACAAAGTGGGATTATCCAAAAATAGCTGGAAGGTTTAACAGTACTCACTGTTCCTAAACTCTGTTCATGGGTATAACAGGGATAGTAAACTCGTAATGTAGCACAAAGTGGGATTATCCAAAAATAGCTGGAAGATTTAACAGTACTCACTGTTCCTAAACTCTGTTCATGGGTATAACAGGGATAGTAAACTCGTTATATAGCACAAACTGGTATTATCCAAAATAGCTGGAAGATATAACAGTACTCACTGTTCCTAAACTCTGTTCATGGGTATAACAGGGATAGTAAACTCGTAATGTAGCACAAAGTGGGATTATCCAAAAATAGCTGGAAGATTTACCAGTACTCACTGTTCCTAAACTCTGTTCATGGGTATAACAGGGATAGTAAACTCGTAATGTAGCACAAAGTGGGATTATCCAAAAATAGCTGGAAGGTTTAACAGTACTCACTGTTCCTAAACTCTGTTCATGGGTATAACAGGGATAGTAAACTCGTAATGTAGCACAAAGTGGGATTATCCAAAAATAGCTGGAAGATTTACCAGTACTCACTGTTCCTAAACTCTGTTCATGGGTATAACAGGGATAGTAAACTCGTAATGTAGCACAAAGTGGGATTATCCAAAAATAGCTGGAAGATTTAACAGTACGCACTGTTCCTAAACTTTGTTCATGGGTATAACAGTGATAGTAAACTCGTAATGTAGCACAAACTGGGATTATCCAAAATTAGCTTTATGATTTGTCCGGACTCTTTGTTCGTAAACTCTGTTCATGGGTATAACAGGGATAGTAAACTCGTAATGTAGCACAAAGTGGGATTATCCAAAAATCGCTGGAAGATTTAACAGTACTCACTGTTCCTAAACTCTGATCATGGGTATAACAGGGATAGTAAACTCGTAATATAGCACAAACTGGTATTATCCAAAAATAGCAGGAAGATATGCCAGTACTCACTGTTTCTAAACTCTGTTCTTGGGTATAACAGGGATAGTAAACTCGTAATGTAGCACAAACCGGGATTATCCAAAATTAGCTTTATGATTTGCCCGGACTCTTTATTCGTAAACTCTGTTCATGGGTATAACAGGAATAGTAAACTCGTAATATAGCACAAACTGGTATTATCCAAAAATAGCAGGAAGATTTGCCAGTACTCACTGTTTCTAAACTCTGTTCTTGGGTATAACAGGGATAGTAAACTCCTAATGTAGCACAAAGAGGGATTATCCAAAAATAGCTGGAAGATTTAACAGTACTCACTGTT
>JBAIZL010000004.1:194376117-194416117 GCA_036971475.1 Prosapia bicincta | reverse complement strand
CTATTGTCCTTCGCATTTTGTGCAATATTTAATAAGGTGAAATCGATAGGCGTGCGTTAGCTCTGCAACACTTGCGCCTGATCTAATGACAAGCGTAGAGAAGCTTACAGATAATAATACTCCCAGCAGCGTTGGAATAGAGTTTTAACAGAAGCTATATTTCTTCGCATTTTGTGCAATATTTAATAAGGTTAAATTGATATTCGCGCGTTAGTTTTACAACACTTTAGCCTGGTCTAATGACAAGCGTAGAGAAGCTTACAGATAATAATACTCAAAGCAGCGTTGAAATAGAGTTTTAACAGAAGCTATATTTCTTCGCATTTTGTGCAATATTTAATAAGGTTAAATTGATATTCGCGTTTTAGTTTTACAACACTTTAGCCTGGTCTAAAGACAAGCGTAGAGAAGCTTACAGATAATAATTCTCCCAGCAGCGTTGGAATAGAGTTTTAACAGAAGCTATATTTCTTCGCATTTAGTGCAATATTTAATAAGGTTAAATCGATAGGCGCGCGTTATTTTTCAACACTTTAGCCTGGTCTAAAGACAAGCGTAGAGAAGCTTACAGATAATAATTCTCCCAGCAGCGTTGGAATAGAGTTTTAACAGAAGTTATATTTCTTCGCATTTTGTGCAATATTTAATAAGGTTATATCGATAGGCGCGCGTTATTTTACAACACTTTAGCCTGGTCTAAAGACAAGCGTAGAGAAGCTTACAGATAATAATTCTCCCAGCAGCGTTGGAATAGAGTTTTAACAGAAGCTATATTTCTTCGCATTTTGTGCAATATTTAATAAGGTTAAATCGATAGGCGCGCGTTATTTTACAACACTTTAGCCTGGTCTAATGACAAGCGTAGAGAAGCTTACAGATAATAATTCTCCCAGCAGCGTTGGAATAGAGTTTTAATAGAAGCTATATTTCTTCGCATTTTGTGCAATATTTAATATGGTTAAATTGATATTCGCGCGTTAGTTTTACAACACGTTAGCCTGGTCTAAAGACAAGCGTAGAGAAGCTTACAGATAATAATTATCCCAGCAGCGTTGGAATAGAGTTTTAACAGATGCTATATTTATTCGCATTTTGTGCAATATTTAATAAGGTTAAATTGATATTCGCGCGTTAGTTTTACAACACTTTAGCCTGGTCTAAAGACAAGCGTAGAGAAGCTTACAGATAATAATTCTCCCAGCAGCGTTGGAATAGTGTTGTAACAGAAGCTATATTTCTTCGCATTTTGTGCAATATTTAATAAGGTTAAATTGATATTCGCGCGTTAGTTTTACAACACTTTAGCCTGGTCTAAAGACAAGCGTAGAGAAGCTTACAGATAATAATTCTCCCAGCAGCGTTGGAATAGTGTTGTAACAGAAGCTATATTTCTTCGCATTTTGTGCAATATTTAATAAGGTTAAATTGATATTCGCGCGTTAGTTTTACAACACTTTAGCCTGGTCTAAAGACAAGCGTAGAGAAGCTTACAGATAATAATTCTCCCAGCAGCGTTGGAATAGTGTTGTAACAGAAGCTATATTTCTTCGCAATTTGTGCAATATTTAATAAGGTTAAATTGATATTCGCGCGTTAGTTTTACAACACTTTAGCCTGGTCTAAAGACAAGCGTAGAGAAGCTTACAGATAATAATTCTCCCAGCAGCGTTGGAATAGAGTTTTAACAGAAGCTGTATATCTTCGCATTTTGTGCAATATTTAATAAGGTTAAATTGATATTCGCGCGTTAGTTTTACAACACTTTAGCCTGGTCTAAAGACAAGCGTAGAGAAGCTTACAGATAATAATTCTCCCAGCAGCGTTGGAATAGTGTTGTAACAGAAGCTATATTTCTTCGCATTTTGTGCAATATTTAATAAGGTTAAATTGATATTCGCGCGTTAGTTTTACAACACTTTAGCCTGGTCTAAAGACAAGCGTAGAGAAGCTTACAGATAATAATTCTCCCAGCAGCGTTGGAATAGTGTTGTAACAGAAGCTATATTTCTTCGCATTTTGTGCAATATTTAATAAGGTTAAATTGATATTCGCGCGTTAGTTTTACAACACTTTAGCCTGGTCTAAAGACAAGCGTAGAGAAGCTTACAGATAATAATTCTCCCAGCAGCGTTGGAATAGTGTTGTAACAGAAGCTATATTTCTTCGCATTTTGTGCAATATTTAATAAGGTTAAATTGATATTCGCGCGTTAGTTTTACAACACTTTAGCCTGGTCTAAAGACAAGCGTAGAGAAGCTTACAGATAATAATTCTGCCAGCAGCGTTGGAATAGTGTTGTAACAGAAGCTATATTTCTTCGCATTTTGTGCAATATTTAATAAGGTAAAATTGATATTCGCGCGTTAGTTTTACAACACTTTAGCCTGGTCTAAAGACAAGCGTAGAGAAGCTTACAGATAATAATTCTCCCAGCAGCGTTGGAATAGAGTTTTAACAGAAGTTATATTTCTTCGCATTTTGTGCAATATTTAATAAGGTTAAATTGATATTCGCGCGTTAGTTTTACAACACTTTAGCCTGGTCTAAAGACAAGCGTAGAGAAGCTTTCAGTGATAATTCTCCCAGCAGCGTTGGAATAGCGTTTTAACAGAAGCTATATTTCTTCGCATTTTGTGCAATATTTAATAAGGTTAAATTGATATTCGCGCGTTAGTTTTACAACACTTTAGCCTGGTCTAAAGACAAGCGTAGAGAAGCTTACAGATAATCATTCTCCCAGCAGCGTTGGAATAGAGTTTTAACAGAAGCTATATTTCTTCGCATTTTGTGCAATATTTAATAAGGTTAAATTGATATTCGCGCGTTAGTTTTACAACACTTTAGCCTGGTCTAATGACAAGCGTAGAGAAGCTTACAGATAATAATACTCCCAGCAGCGTTGAAATAGAGTTTTAACAGAAGCTATATTTCTTCGCATTTTGTGCAATATTTAATAAGGTTAAATTGATATTCGCGCGTTAGTTTTACAACACTTTAGCCTGGTCTAAAGACAAGCGTAGAGAAGCTTACAGATAATAATTCTCCCAGCAGCGTTGGAATAGAGTTTTAACAGAAGCTATATTTCTTCGCATTTTGTGCAATATTTAATAAGGTTAAATTGATATTCGCGCGTTAGTTTTACAACACTTATCCTGGTCTAAAGACAAGCGTAGAGAAGCTTACAGATAATAATTCTCCCAGCAGCGTTGGTATAGAGGTTTAACAGAAGCTATATTTCTTCGCATTTTGTGCAATATTTAATAAGGTTAAATTGATATTCGCGCGTTAGTTTTACAACACTTTAGCCTGGTCTAAAGACAAGCGTAGAGAAGCTTACAGATAATAATTCTCCCAGCAGCGTTGGAATAGTGTTGTAACAGAAGCTATATTTCTTCGCATTTTGTGCAATATTTAATAAGGTTAAATTGATATTCGCGCGTTAGTTTTACAACACTTTAGCCTGGTCTAAAGACAAGCGTAGAGAAGCTTACAGTTAATAATTCTCCCAGCAGCGTTGGAATAGAGGTTTAACAGAAGCTATATTTCTTCGCATTTTGTGCAATATTTAATAAGGTTAAATTGATATTCGCGCGTTAGTTTTACAACACTTTAGCCTGGTCTAAAGACAAGCGTAGAGAAGCTTACAGTTAATAATTCTCCCAGCAGCGTTGGAATAGAGGTTTAACAGAAGCTATATTTCTTCGCATTTTGTGCAATATTTAATAAGGTTAAATTGATATTCGCGCGTTAGTTTTACAACACTTTAGCCTGGTCTAAAGACAAGCGTAGAGAAGCTTACAGATAATAATTCTCCCAGCAGCGTTGGAATAGTGTTGTAACAGAAGCTATATTTCTTCGCATTTTGTGCAATATTTAATAAGGTTAAATTGATATTCGCGCGTTAGTTTTACAACACTTTAGCCTGGTCTAAAGACAAGCGTAGAGAAGCTTACAGATAATAATTCTCCCAGCAGCGTTGGAATAGAGTTTTAACAGAAGCTATATTTCTTCGCATTTTGTGCAATATTTAATAAGGTTAAATTGATATTCGCGCGTTAGTTTTACAACACTTTAGCCTGGTCTAATGACAAGCGTAGAGAAGCTTACAGATAATAATTCTCCTAGCAGCGTTGGAATAGAGTTTTAACAGAAGCTATATTTCTTCGCATTTTGTGCAATATTTAATAAGGTGAAATCGATAGGCGCGCGTTATTTTACAACACTTTAGCCTGGTCTAAAGACAAGCGTAGAGAAGCTTACAGATAATAATTCTCCCAGCAGCGTTGGAATAGAGTTTTAACAGAAGCTATATTTCTTCGCATTTTGTGCAATATTTAATAAGGATAAATTGATATTCGCGCGTTAGTTTTACAACACTTTAGCCTGGTCTAATGACAAGCGTAGAGAAGCTTACAGATAATAATTCTCCTAGCAGCGTTGGAATAGAGTTTTAACAGAAGCTATATTTCTTCGCATTTTGTGCAATATTTAATAAGGTGAAATCGATAGGCGCGCGTTATTTTACAACACTTTAGCCTGGTCTAATGACAAGCGTAGAGAAGCTTACAGATAATAATTCTCCCAGCAGCGTTGGAATAGAGTTTTAACAGAAGCTATATTTCTTCGCATTTTGTGCAATATTTAATAAGGTTAAATTGATATTCGCGCGTTAGTTTTACAACACTTTAGCCTGGTCTAATGACAAGCGTAGAGAAGCTTACAGATAATAATTCTCCTAGCAGCGTTGGAATAGAGTTTTAACAGAAGCTATATTTCTTCGCATTTTGTGCAATATTTAATAAGGTTAAATTGATATTCGCGCGTTAGTTTTACAACACTTTAGCCTGGTCTAAAGACAAGCGTAGAGAAGCTTACAGATAATAATTCTCCCAGCAGCGTTGGAATAGTGTTGTAACAGAAGCTATATTTCTTCGCATTTTGTGCAATATTTAATAAGGTTAAATTGATATTCCCGCGCGTTAGTTTTACAACACTTTAGCCTGGTCTAATGACAAGCGTAGAGAAGCTTACAGATAATAATTCTCCTAGCAGCGTTTAAATAGAGTTTTAACAGAAGCTATATTTCTTCGCATTTTGTGCAATATTTAATAAGGTGAAATCGATAGGCGCGCGTTATTTTACAACACTTTAGCCTGGTCTAATGACAAGCGTAGAGAAGCTTACAGATAATAATTCTCCCAGCTGCGTTGGAATAGAGTTTTAACAGAAGCTATATTTCTTCGCATTTTGTGCAATATTTAATAAGGTTAAATTGATATTCGCGCGTTAGTTTTACAACACTTTAGCCTGGTCTAATGACAAGCGTAGAGAAGCTTACAGATAATAATTCTCGTAGCAGCGTTGGAATAGAGTTTTAACAGAAGCTATATTTCTTCGCATTTGTGCAATATTTAATAAGGTTAAATTGATATTCGCGCGTTAGTTTTACAACACTTTAGCCTGGTCTAAAGACAAGCGTAGAGAAGCTTACAGATAATAATTCTCCCAGCAGCGTTGGAATAGTGTTGTAACAGAAGCTATATTTCTTCGCATTTTGTGCAATATTTAATAAGGTTAAATTGATATTCGCGCGTTAGTTTTACAACACTTTAGCCTGGTCTAAAGACAAGCGTAGAGAAGCTTACAGATAATAATTCTCCCAGCAGCGTTGGAATAGAGTTTTAACAGAAGCTATATTTCTTCGCATTTTGTGCAATATTTAATAAGGTTAAATTGATATTCGCGCGTTAGTTTTACAACACTTTAGCCTGGTCTAATGACAAGCGTAGAGAAGCTTACAGATAATAATTCTCCTAGCAGCGTTGGAATAGAGTTTTAACAGAAGCTATATTTCTTCGCATTTTGTGCAATATTTAATAAGGTGAAATCGATAGGCGCGCGTTATTTTACAACACTTTAGCCTGGTCTAATGACAAGCGTAGAGAAGCTTACAGATAATAATTCTCCCAGCAGCGTTGGAATAGAGTTTTAACAGAAGCTATATTTCTTCGCATTTTGTGCAATATTTAATAAGGTTAAATTGATATTCGCGCGTTAGTTTTACAACACTTTAGCCTGGTCTAATGACAAGCGTAGAGAAGCTTACAGATAATAATTCTCCTAGCAGCGTTGGAATAGAGTTTTAACAGAAGCTATATTTCTTCGCATTTTGTGCAATATTTAATAAGGTGAAATCGATAGGCGCGCGTTATTTTACAACACTTTAGCCTGGTCTAATGACAAGCGTAGAGAAGCTTACAGATAATAATTCTCCCAGCAGCGTTGGAATAGAGTTTTAACAGAAGCTATATTTCTTCGCATTTTGTGCAATATTTAATAAGGTTAAAGTGATATTCGCGCGTTAGTTTTACATCACTTTAGCCTGGTCTAATGACAAGCGTAGAGAAGCTTACAGATAATAATTCTCCTAGCAGCGTTGGAATAGAGTTTTAACAGAAGCTATATTTCTTCGCATTTTGTGCAATATTTAATAAGGTTAAATTGATATTCGCGCGTTAGTTTTACAACACTTTAGCCTGGTCTAAAGACAAGCGTAGAGAAGCTTACAGATAATAATTCTCCCAGCAGCGTTGGAATAGTGTTGTAACAGAAGCTATATTTCTTCGCATTTTGTGCAATATTTAATAAGGTTAAATTGATATTCGCGCGTTAGTTTTACAACACTTTAGCCTGGTCTAAAGACAAGCGTAGAGAAGCTTACAGATAATAATTCTCCCAGCAGCGTTGGAATAGAGTTTTAACAGAAGCTATATTTCTTCGCATTTTGTGCAATATTTAATAAGGTTAAATTGATATTCGCGCGTTAGTTTTACAACACTTTAGCCTGGTCTAATGACAAGCGTAGAGAAGCTTACAGATAATAATTCTCCCAGCAGCGTTGGAATAGAGTTTTAACAGAAGCTATATTTCTTCGCATTTTGTGCAATATTTAATAAGGTTAAATTGATATTCGCGCGTTAGTTTTACAACACTTTAGCCTGGTCTAATGACAAGCGTAGAGAAGCTTACAGATAATAATACTCCCAGCAGCGTTGAAATAGAGTTTTAACAGAAGCTATATTTCTTCGCATTTTGTGCAATATTTAATAAGGTTAAAGCGATAGGCGCGCGTTATTTTACAACACTTTAGCCTGGTCTAATGACAAACGTAGAGAAGCTTACAGATAATAATTCTCCCAGCAGCGTTGGAATAGAGTTTTAACAGAAGCTATATTTCTTCGCATTTTGTGCAATATTTAATAAGGTTAAATTGATATTCGCGCGTTAGTTTTACAACACTTTAGCCTGGTCTAAAGACAAGCGTAGAGAAGCTTACAGATAATAATTCTCCCAGCAGCGTTGGTATAGAGTTTTAACAGAAGCTATATTTCTTCGCGTTTTGTGCAATATTTAATAAGGTTAAATCGATAGGCGCGCGTTATTTTACAACACTTTAGCCTGGTCTAAAGACAAGCGTAGAGAAGCTTACAGATAATAATTCTCCCAGCAGCGATGGAATAGAGTTTTAACAGAAGCTATATTTCTTCGCATTTTGTGCAATATTTAATAAGGTTAAATTATTATTCGCGCGTTAGTTTTACAACACTTTAGCCTGGTCTAAAGACAAGCGTGGAGAAGCTTACAGATAATAATTCTCCCAGCAGCGTTGGAATAGAGTTTTAACAGAAGCTATATTTCTTCGCATTTTGTGCAATATGTAATAAGGTTAAATTGATATTCGCGCGTTAGTTTTACAACACTTTAGCCTGGTCTAAAGACAAGCGTAGAGAAGCTTACAGATAATAATTCTCCCAGCAGCGTTGGAATAGAGTTTTAACAGAAGCTATATTTCTTCGCATTTTGTGCAATATTTAATAAGGTTAAATTGATATTCGCGCGTTAGTTTTACAACACTTTAGCCTGGTCTAAAGACAAGCGTAGAGAACCTTACAGATAATCATTCTCCCAGCAGCGTCGGAATAGAGTTTTAACAGAAGCTATATATCTTCGCATTTTGTGCAATATTTAATAAGGTTAAATTGATATTCGCGCGTTAGTTTTACAACACTTTAGCCTGGTCTAAAGACAAGCGTAGAGAAGCTTACAGATAATCATTCTCCCAGCAGCGTTTTAATAGAGTTTTAACAGAAGCTATATTTCTTCGCATTTTGTGCAATATTTAATAAGGTTAAATTGATATTCGCGCGTTAGTTTTACAACACTTTAGCCTGGTCTAAAGACAAGCGTAGAGAAGCTTACAGATAATCATTCTCCCAGCAGCGTTGGAATAGAGTTTTAACAGAAGCTATATATCTTCGCATTTTGTGCAATATTTAATAAGGTTAAATTGATATTCGCGCGTTAGTTTTACAACACTTTAGCCTGGTCTAATGACAAGCGTAGAGAAGCTTACGGATAATAGTTCTCCCAGCAGCGTTGGAATAGAGTTTTAACAGAAGCTATATTTCTTCGCATTTTGTGCAATATTTAATAAGGTTAAATTGATATTCGCGCGTTAGTTTTACAACAATTTAACCTGGTCTAAGGACAAGCGTAGAGAAGCTTAAAGATAATAATTCTCCCAGCAGCGTTGGTATAGAGTTTTAACAGAAGCTATATTTCTTCGCATTTTGTGCAATATTTAATAAGGTTAAATTGATATTCGCGCGTTAGTTTTACAACACTTTAGCCTGGTCTAATGACAAGCGTAGAGAAGCTTACAGATAATCATTCTCCCAGCAGCGTTGGAATAGAGTTTTAACAGAAGCTATATATCTTCGCATTTTGTGCATTATTTAATAAGATTAAATTGATATTCGCGCTTTAGTTTTACAACACTTTAGCCTGGTCTAATGACAAGCGTAGAGAAGCTTACAGATAATAATTCTCCCAGCAGCGTTGGAATAGAGTTTTAACAAAAGCTATATTTCTTCGCATTTTGTGCAATATTTAATAAGGTTAAATTGATATTCGCTCGTTAGTTTTACAACACTTTAGCCTGGTCTAATGACAAGCGTAGAGAAGCTAACAGATAATAATTCTCCCAGCAGCGTTGGAATAGAGTTTTAACAGAAGCTATATTTCTTCGCATTTTGTGCAATATTTAATAAGGTTAAATTGATATTCGCGCGTTAGTTTTACAACAATTTAACCTGGTCTAAAGACAAGCGTAGAGAAGCTTACAGATAATAATTCTCCCAGCAGCGTTGATATAGAGTTTTAACAAAAGCTATATTTCTTCGCATTTTGTGCAATATTTAATAAGGTTAAATTGATATTCGCTCGTTAGTTTTACAACACTTTAGCCTGGTCTAATGACAAGCGTAGAGAAGCTAACAGATAATAATTCTCCCAGCAGCGTTGGTATAGAGTTTTAACAGAAGCTATATTTCTTCGCATTTTGTGCAATATTTAATAAGGTTAATTTGATATTCGCGCGTTAGTTTTACAACACTTTAGCCTGGTCTAATGACAAGCGTAGAGAAGCTTACAGATAATAATTCTCCCAGCAGCGTTGGAATAGAGTTTTAACAGAAGCTATATATCTTCGCATTTTGTGCAATATTTAATAAGGTTAAATTGATATTCGCGCTTTAGTTTTACAACACTTTAGCCTGGTCTAATGACAAGCGTAGAGAAGCTTACAGATAATAATTCTCCCAGCAGCGTTGGAATAGAGTTTTAACAAAAGCTATATTTCTTCGCATTTTGTGCAATATTTAATAAGGTTAAATTGATATTCGCTCGTTAGTTTTACAACACTTTAGCCTGGTCTAATGACAAGCGTAGAGAAGCTAACAGATAATAATTCTCCCAGCAGCGTTGGAATAGAGTTTTAACAGAAGCTATATTTCTTCGCATTTTGTGCAATATTTAATAAGGTTAAATTGATATTCGCGCGTTAGTTTTACAACAATTTAACCTGGTCTAAAGACAAGCGTAGAGAATCTTACAGATAATAATTCTCCCAGCAGCGTTGGAATAGAGTTCTAACAGAAGCTATATTTCTTCGCATTTTGTGCAATATTTAATAAGGTTAAATTGATATTCGCGCGTTAGTTTTACAACACTTTAGCCTGGTCTAAAGACAAGCGTAGAGAAGCTTACAGATAATCATTCTCCCAGCAGCGTTGGAATAGAGTTTTAACAGAAGCTATATTTCTTCGCATTTTGTGCAATATTTAATAAGGTTAAATTGATATTCGCGCGTTAGTTTTACAACACTTTAGCCTGGTCTAATGACAAGCGTAAAGAAGCTTACAGATAATAATACTCCCAGCAGCGTTGAAATAGAGTTTTAACAGAAGCTATATATCTTCGCCTTTTGTGCAATATTTAATAAGGTTAATTTGATATTCGCGCGTTAGTTTTACAACACTTTAGCCTGGTCTAAAGACAAGCGTAGAGAAGCTTACAGATAATAATTCTCCCAGCAGCGTTGGAATAGAGTTTTAACAGAAGCTATATTTCTTCGCATTTTGTGCAATATTTAATAACGTTAAATTGATATTCGCGCGTTAGTTTTACAACACTTTAGCCTGGTCTAAAGACAAGCGTAGAGAAGCTTACAGATAATAATTCTCCCAGCAGCGTTGGTATAGAGTTTTAACAGAAGCTATATTTCTTCGCATGTTGTGCAATATGTAATAACGTTAAATTGATATTCGCGCGTTAGTTTTACAACACTTTAGCCTGGTCTAAAGACAAGCGTAGAGAAGCTTACAGATAATCATTCTCCCAGCAGCGTTGGAGTAGAGTTTTAACAGAAGCTATATTTCTTCGCATTTTGTGCAATATTTAATAAGGTTAAATTGATATTCGCGCGTTAGTTTTACAACACTTTAGCCTGGTCTAAAGACAAGCGTAGAGAAGCTTACAGATAATAATTCTCCCAGCAGCGTTGGAATAGAGTTTTAACAGAAGCTATATTTCTTCGCATTTTGTGCAATATTTAATAAGGTTAAATTGATATTCGCGCGTTAGTTTTACAACACTTTAGCCTGGTCTAAAGACAAGCGTAGAGAAGCTTACAGATAATCATTCTCTCAGCAGCGTTGGAATAGAGTTTTAACAGAAGCTATATATCTTCGCATTTTGTGCAATATTTAATAAGGTTAAATTGATATTCGCGCTTTAGTTTTACAACACTTTAGCCTGGTCTAATGACAAGCGTAGAGAAGCTTACAGATAATAATTCTCCCAGCAGCGTTGGAATAGAGTTTTAACAAAAGCTATATTTCTTCGCATTTTGTGCAATATTTAATAAGGTTAAATTGATATTCGCTCGTTAGTTTTACAACACTTTAGCCTGGTCTAATGACAAGCGTAGAGAAGCTAACAGATAATAATTCTCCCAGCAGCGTTGGAATAGAGTTTTAACAGAAGCTATATTTCTTCGCATTTTGTGCAATATTTAATAAGGTTAAATTGATATTCGCGCGTTAGTTTAACAACAATTTAACCTGGTCTAAAGACAAGCGTAGAGAAGCTTACAGATAATAATTCTCCCAGCAGCGTTGGTATAGAGTTTTAACAGAAGCTATATTTCTTCGCATTTTGTGCAATATTTAATAAGGTTAAATTGATATTCGCGCGTTAGTTTTACAACACTTTAGCCTGGTCTATTGACAAGCGTAGAGAAGCTTACAGATAATAATTCTCCCAGCAGCGTTGGAATAGAGTTTTAACAGAAGCTATATTTCTTCGCATTTTGTGCAATATTTAATAAGGTTAAATTGATATTCGCGCGTTAGTTTTACAACAATTTAACCTGGTCTAAAGACAAGCGTAGAGAAGCTTACAGATAATAATTCTCCCAGCAGCGTTGGTATAGAGTTTTAACAGAAGCTATATTTCTTCGCATTTTGTGCAATATTTAATAAGGTTAAATTGATATTCCCGCGTTAGTTTTACAACACTTTAGCCTGGTCTAAAGACAAGCGTAGAGAAGCTTACAGATAATCATTCTCCCAGCAGCGTTGGAATAGAGTTTTAACAGAAGCTATATATCTTCGCATTTTGTGCAATATTTAATAAGGTTAAATTGATATTCGCGCGTTAGTTCTACAACACTTTAGCCTGGTCTAAAGACAAGCGTAGAGAAGCTTACAGATAATCATTCTCCCAGCAGCGTTGGAATAGAGTTTTAACAGAAGCTATATTTCTTCGCATTTTGTGCAATATTTAATAAGGTTAAATTGATATTCGCGCGTTAGTTTTACAACACTTTAGCCTGGTCTAAAGACAAGCGTAGAGAAGCTTACAGATAATAATTCTCCCAGCAGCGTTGGAATAGAGTTTTAACAGAAGCTATATATCTTCGCATTTTGTGCAATATTTAATAAGGTTAAATTGATATTCGCGCGTTAGTTTTACATCACTTTAGCCTGGTCTAATGACAAGCGTAGAGAAGCTTACAGATAATAATTCTCCCAGCAGCGTTGGAATAGAGTTTTAACAGAAGCTATTTTTCTTCGCATTTTGTGCAATATTTAATAAGGTTAAATTGATATTCGGGCGTTAGTTTTACAACAATTTAACCTGGTCTAAAGACAAGCGTAGAGAAGCTTACAGATAATAATTCTCCCAGCAGCGTTGGTATAGAGTTTTAACAGAAGCTATATTTCTTCGCATTTTGTGCAATATTTAATAAGGTTAAATTGATATTCGCGCGTTAGTTTTACAACACTTTAGCCTGGTCTAAAGTCAATCGTAGAGAAGCTTACAGATAATAATTCTCCCAGCAGCGTTGGAATAGAGTTTTAACAGAAGCTATATTTCTTCGCATTTTGTGCAATATTTAATAAGATTAAATTGATATTCGCGCGTTAGTTTTACAACACTTTAGCCTGGTCTAAAGACAAGCGTAGAGAAGCTTACAGATAATAATTCTCCCAGCAGCGTTGGAATAGAGTTTTATTAGAAGCTATATTTCTTCGCATTTTGTGCAATATTTAATAAGGTTAAATTGATATTCGCGCGTTAGTTTTACAACACTTTAGCCAGGTCTAAAGACAAGCGTAGAGAAGCTTACAGATAATAATTCTCCCAGCAGCGTTGGAATAGAGTTTTAACAGAAGCTATATTTCTTGCATTTTGTGCAATATTTAATAAGGTTAAATTGATATTCGCGCGTTAGTTTTACAACACTTTAGCCTGGTCTAAAGACAAGCGTAGAGAAGCTTACAGATAATCATTCTCCCAGCAGCGTTGGAATAGAGTTTTAACAGAAGCTATATTTCTTCGCATATTGTGCAATATTTAATAAGGTTAAATTGATATTCGCGCGTTAGTTTTACAACACTTTAGCCTGGTTTAATGACAAGCGTAGAGAAGCTTACAGATAATAATACTCCCAGCAGCGTTGAAATAGAGTTTTAACAGAAGCTATATTTCTTCGCATTTTGTGCAATATTTAATAAGGTTAAATTGATATTCGCGCGTTAGTTTTACAACACTTTAGCCTGGTCTAAAGACAAGCGTAGAGAAGCTTACAGATAATGATTCTCCCAGCAGCGTTGGAATAGAGTTTTAACAGAAGCTATATTTCTTCGCATTTTGTGCAATATTTAATAAGGTTAAATTGATATTCGCGCGTTAGTTTTACAACACTTTAGCCTGGACTAAAGACAAGCGTAGAGAAGCTTACAGACAATAATTCTCCCAGCAGCTTTGGAATAGAGTTTTAACAGAAGCTATATTTCTTCGCATTTTGTGCAATTATTAATAAGGTTAAATTGATTTTTGCGCGTTAGTTTTACAACACATTAGACTGGTCTAATCACAAGCGTAGAGAAGCTTACAGAGAATTATTCTCCCAGCAGCGTTGGAATGGAGTTTTAACAGAAGCTTTTGTCCTTCGTTTTTTGCAATATTTAATAAGGTGAAATTGATATTCGCGCGTTAGTTTTACAACAATTTAACCTGGTCTAAAGACAAGCGTAGAGAAGCTTACAGATAATAATTCTCCCAGCAGCGTTGGAATAGAGTTTTAACAGAAGTTATATTTCTTCGCATTTTGTGCAATATTTAATAAGGTTAAATTGATATTCGCGCGTTAGTTTTACAACACTTTAGCCTGGACTAAAGACAAGCGTAGAGAATCTTACAGACAATAATTCTCCCAGCAGCGTTGGAATAGAGTTTTAACAGAAGTTATATTTCTTCGCATTTTGTGCAATATTTAATAAGGTTAAATTGATATTCGCGCGTTAGTTTTACAACACTTTAGCCTGGACTAAAGACAAGCGTAGAGAAGCCTACAGAGAATTATTCTTCCAGCAGCGTTGGAATAGAGTTTTAACAAAAGCTATTTTCCTTCGTATTTTGTGCAATATTAAATAAGGTGAAATCGATATCAGCGCTTTAGTTCTGCAACACTTGGGCCTGGTGTAATGACAAGCGTAGAGAAGCCTACAGAGAATTATTCTTCCAGCAGCGTTGGGATTGAGTTTTAACAGAAGCTATATTTCTTCGCATTTTGTGCAATATTTAATAAGGTGAAATCGATAGGCGCGCGTTAGTTCTGCAACACTTGGGCCTGGTGTAGTGACAAGCGTAGAGAAGCCTACAGAGAATTATTCTTCCAGCAGCGTTGGGATTGAGTTTTAACAGAAGCTATATTTCTTCGCATTTTGTGCAATATTTAATAAGGTGAAATCAATAGGCGTGCGTTAGTTTTACAACACTTTAGCCTGGCCTAAAGGCAAGCGTAGAGAAGCTTACAGATAATATTTCTCCCAGGAGCGTTGGAATAGAGTTATAACAAAAGCTATTGTCCTTCGTATTTTGTGCAATATTTAATAAGGTGAAATCGATATCAGCGCTTTAGTTCTGCAACACTTGGGCCTGGTCTAATGACAAGCGTAGAGAAGCCTACAGAGAATTATTCTTCCAGCAGCGTTGGAATTGAGTTTTAACAGAAGCTATATTTCTTAGCATTTTGTGCAATATTTAATAAGGTGAAATCGATAGGCGTGCGTTAGCTCTGCAACACTTGCGCCTGGTCTAATGACAAGTGTAGAGAAGCTTACAGAGAATAATTCTACCAGCTGCGTTGGAATTGAGTTTTAGCAGAAGCTATTGTCCTTCGTATTTTGTGCAATATTTAATAAAGTGAAATTGATTGCACGCGTTAGTTCTGCAACACTTGTGCCTGGTCTAATGACAAGCGTAGAGAAGCTTTCAGAGAATTATTCTTTCAGCAGCGTTGAAATGGAGTTTTAAAAGAAGCTTTTGTCCTTCGTATTTTGTGCAATATGTAATAAGGTTAAATTGATATTCGCGCGTTAGTTTTACAACACTTTAGCCTGGTCTAAAGACAAGCGTAGAGAAGCTTACAGATAATAATTCTCCCTGCAGCGTTGGAATAGAGTTTTAACAAAAGCTATTGTCCTTCGTATTTTGTGCAATATTTAATAAGGTTAAATTGATATTCGCGCGTTAGTTTTACAACACTTTAGCCTGGTCTAAAGACAAGCGGAGAGAAGCTTACAGATAATAATTCTCCCAGCAGCGTTGAAATAGAGTTTTAACAGAAGCTATATTTCTTAGCATTTTGTGCAATATTTAATAAGATGAAATCGATAGGCGTGCGTTAGTTTTACAACACTTTAGCCTGGCCTAAAGAAAAGCGTAGAGAAGCTTACAGATAATAATTCTCCCAGCAGCGTTGGAATAGAGTTTTAACAAAAGCTATATTTCTTCGCATTTTGGGCAATATTTAAAAAGGTGAAATTGATATTCGCGCGTTAGTTTTACAACACTTTAGACTGGTCTAATGACAAGCGTAGAGAAGCTTACAGATATTAATTCTCCCAGCAGCAATGGAATAGAGTTTTAACAGAAGCTATATTTCTTCGCATTTTGTGCAATATTTAATAAGGTTAAATTGATAGGCGCGCGTTAGTTTTACAACACTTTAGCCTGGTCTAAAGACAAGCGTAGAGAAGCTTACAGATAATAATTCTCCCTGCAGCTTTGGAATAGAGTTTTAACAAAAGCTATTGTCCTTCGTATTTTGTGCAATATTTAATAAGGTTAAATTGATATTCGCGCGTTAGTTTTACAACACTTTAGCCTCTCCTAATGACAAGCGTAGAGAAGCTTACAGATAATCATTCTCCCAGCAGCGTTGGAATAGAGTTTTAACAGAAGCTATATTTCTTCGCATTTTGTGCAATATTTAATAAGGTTAAATTGATATTCGCGCGTTAGTTTTACAACACTTTAGCCTGGACTAAAGACAAGCGTAGAGAAGCTTACAGACAATAATTCTCCCAGCAGCTTTGGAATAGAGTTTTAACAGAAGCTATATTTCTTCGCATTTTGTGCAATATTTAATAAGGTTAAATTGATATTCGCGCGTTAGTTTTACAACACTTTAGACTGGTCTAATCACAAGCGTAGAGAAGCTTACAGAGAATTATTCTCCCAGCAGCGTTGGAATGGAGTTTTAACAGAAGCTTTTGTCCTTCGTTTTTTGCAATATTTAATAAGGTGAAATTGATATTCGCGCGTTAGTTTTACAACAATTTAACCTGGTCTAAAGACAAGCGTAGAGAAGCTTACAGATAATAATTCTCCCAGCAGCGTTGGAATAGAGTTTTAACAGAAGTTATATTTCTTCGCATTTTGTGCAATATTTAATAAGGTTAAATTGATATTCGCGCGTTAGTTTTACAACACTTTAGACTGGTCTAATCACAAGCGTAGAGAAGCTTACAGAGAATTATTCTCCCAGCAGCGTTGGAATGGAGTTTTAACAGAAGCTTTTGTCCTTCGTTTTTTGCAATATTTAATAAGGTGAAATTGATATTCGCGCGTTAGTTTTACAACAATTTAACCTGGTCTAAAGACAAGCGTAGAGAAGCTTACAGATAATAATTCTCCCAGCAGCGTTGGAATAGAGTTTTAACAGAAGTTATATTTCTTCGCATTTGGTGCAATATTTAATAAGGTTAAATTGATATTCGCGCGTTAGTTTTACAACACTTTAGCCTGGACTAAAGACAAGCGTAGAGAATCTTACAGACAATAATTCTCCCAGCAGCGTTGGAATAGAGTTTTAACAAAAGCTATTTTCCTTCGTATTTTGTGCAATATTTAATAAGGTGAAATCGATATCAGCGCTTTAGTTCTGCAACACTTGGGCCTGGTGTAATGACAAGCGTAGAGAAGCCTACAGAGAATTATTCTTCCAGCAGCGTTGGGATTGAGCTTTAACAGAAGCTATATTTCTTCGCATTTTGTGCAATATTTAATAAGGTGAAATCGATAGGCGCGCGTTAGTTATGCAACACTTGGGCCTGGTGTAGTGACAAGCGTAGAGAAGCCTACAGAGAATTATTCTTCCAGCAGCGTTGGGATTGAGTTTTAACAGAAGCTATATTTCTTCGCATTTTGTGCAATATTTAATAAGGTGAAATCAATAGGCGTGCGTTAGTTTTACAACACTTTAGCCTGGCCTAAAGACAAGCGTAGAGAAGCTTACAGATAATATTTCTCCCAGGAGCGTTGGAATAGAGTTATAACAAAAGCTATTGTCCTTCGTATTTTGTGCAATATTTAATAAGTTGAAATCGATATCAGCGCTTTAGTTCAGCAACACTTGGGCCTGGTCTAATGACAAGCGTAGAGAAGCCTACAGAGAATTATTCTTCCAGCAGCGTTGGAATTGAGTTTTAACACAAGCTATTGTTCTTCGTATTTTGTGCAATATTTAATAAAGTGAAATGGATTGCACGCGTTATTTCTGCAACACTTGCGCCTGGTCTAATGACAAGCGTAGAGAAGCTTTCAGAGAATTATTCTTTCAGCAGCGTTGAAATGGAGTTTTAAAAGAAGCTTTTGTCCTTCGTATTTTGTGCAATATGTAATAAGGTTAAATTGATATTCGTGCGTTAGTTTTACAACACTTTAGCCTGGTCTAAAGACAAGCGTAGAGAAGCTTACAGATATTAATTCTCCCTGCAGCGTTGGAATAGAGTTTTAACAAAAGCTATTGTCCTTCGTATTTTGTGCAATATTTAATAAGGTTAAATTGATATTCGCGCGTTAGTTTTACAACACTTTAGCCTGGCCTAAAGACAAGCGTAGAGAAGCTTACAGATAATAATTCTCCCAGCAGCGTTGGAATAGAGTTTTAACAAAAGCTATATTTCTTCGCATTTTGTGCAATATTTAAAAAGGTGAAATTGATATTCGCGCGTTAGTTTTACAACACTTTAGACTGGACTAATGACAAGCGTAGAGAAGCTTACAGATATTAATTCTCCCAGCAGCATTGCAATAGAGTTTTAACAGAAGCTATATTTCTTCGCATTTTGTGCAATATTTAATAAGGTTAAATTGATAGGCGCGCGTTAGTTTTACAACACTTTAGCCTGGTCTAAAGACAAGCGTAGAGAAGCTTACAGATAATAATTCTCCCAGCAGCGTTGGAATAGAGTTTTAACAGAAGCTATATTTCTTCTCATTTTGTGCAATATTTAATAAGGTTAAATTGATATTCGCGCGTTAGTTTTACAACACTTTAGCCTGGTCTAAAGACAAGCGTAGAGAAGCTTACAGATAATAATTCTCCCAGCAGCGTTGGAATAGAGTTTTAACAGAAGCTATATTTCTTCGCAATTTGTGCAATATTTATTAAGGTTAAATTGATATTCGCGCGTTAGTTTTACAACACTTTAGACTGGTCTAATCACAAGCGTAGAGAAGCTTACAGAGAATTATTCTCCCAGCAGCGTTGGAATGGAGTTTTAACAGAAGCTTTTGTCCTTCGTATTTTGTGCAATATTTAATAAGGTTAAATTGATATTCGCCCGTTAGTTTTACAACAATTTAACCTGGTCTAAAGACAAGCGTAGAGAAGCTTACAGATAATAATTTTCCCAGCAGCGTTGGAATAGAGTTTTAACAGAAGTTATATTTCTTCGCATTTTGTGCAATATTTAATAAGGTTAAATTGATATTCGCGCGTTAGTTTTACAACACTTTAGCCTGGTCTAATGACAAGCGTAGAGAAGCTTACAGATAATCATTCTCCCAGCAGCGTTGGAATAGAGTTTTAACAGAAGCTATATTTCTTCGCATTTTGTGCAATATTTAATAAGGTTAAATTGATATTCGCGCGTTAGTTTTACAACACTTTAGCCTGGTCTAAAGACAAGCGTAGAGAAGCTTACAGATAACAATTCTCCCAGCAGCGTTGGAATAGAGTTATAACAAAAGCTATTGTCCTTCGTATTTTGTGCAATATTTAATAAGGTGAAATCGATATCAGCGCTTTAGTTCTGCAACACTTGGGTCTGGTGTAATGACAAGCGTAGAGAAGCCTACAGAGAATTTTTCTTCCAGCAGCGTTGGGGTTGAGCTTTAACAGAAGCTATATTTCTTCGCATTTTCTGCAATATTTAATAAGGTGAAATCGATAAGCGCGCGTTAGTTCTGCAACACTTGGGCCTGGTGTAATGACAAGCGTAGAGAAGCCTACAGAGAATTATTCTTCCAGCAGCGTTGGGATTGTGTTTTAACAGAAGCTATATTTCTTCGCATTTTGTGCAATATTTAATAAGGTGAAATCGATAGGCGTGTTAGTTTTACAACACTTTAGCCTGGCCTAAAGACAAGCGTAGAGAAGCTTACAGATAATATTTCTCCAAGCAGCGTTGGAATAGAGTTATAACAAAAGCTATTGTCCTTCGTATTTTGTGCAATATTTAATAAGGTGAAATCGATATCAGCGCTTTAGTTCTGCAACACTTGGGCCTGGTCTAATGACAAGCGTAGAGAAGCCTACAGAGAATTATTCTTCCAGCAGCGTTGGAATTGAGTTTTAACAGAAGCTATATTTCTTCGCATTTTGTGCAATATTTAATAAGGTGAAATCGATAGGCGTGCGTTAGCCCTGCAACACTTGCGCCTGGTCTAATGACAAGTGTAGAGTAGCTTACAGAGAATAATTCTACCAGCTGCGTTGGAATGGAGTTTTAGCAGAAGCTATTGTCCTTCGTATTTTGTGCAATATTTAATGAAGTGAAATTGATTGCACGCGTTAGTTCTGCAACACTTGTGCCTGGTCTAATGACAAGCTTAGAGAAGCTTACAGATAATAATTCTCCCAGCAGCGTTGGAATAAAGTTTTAACAAAAGCTTTTGTCCTTCGTATTTTGTGCAATATTTAATAAGGTGAAATCGATAGGCGTGCGTTAGTTTTACAACACTTTAGCCTGGCCTAAAGACAAGCGTAGAGAAGCTTACAGATAATAATTCTCCCAGCAGCGTTGGAATAGAGTTTTAACAGAAGCTATATTTCTTCGCATTTTGTGCAATATTTAAAAAGGTGAAATTGATATTCGCGCGTTAGTTTTACAACACTTTAGCCTGGTCTAAAGACAAGCGTAGAGAAGCTTACAGATAATAATTCTCCCTGCAGCTTTGGAATAGAGTTTTAACAAAAGCTATTGTCCTTCGTATTTTGTGCAATATTTAATAAGGTTAAATTGATATTCGCGCGTTAGTTTTACAACACTTTAGCCTGGTCTAAAGACAAGCGGAGAGAAGCTTACAGATAATAATTCTCCCAGCAACGTTGAAATAGAGTTTTAACAGAAGCTATATTTCTTCGCATTTTGTGCAATATTTAATAAGATGAAATCGATAGGCGTGCGTTAGTTTTACAACACTTTAGCCTGGCCTAAAGACAAGCGTAGAGAAGCTTACAGATAATAATTCTCCCAGCAGCGTTGGAATAGAGTTTTAACAGAAGCTATATTTCTTCGCATTTTGTGCAATATTTAATAAGGTTAAATTGATAGGCGAGCGTTAGTTTTACAACACTTTAGACTGGTCTAATCACAAGCGTAGAGAAGCTTACAGAGAATTATTCTCCCAGCAGCGTTGGAATGGAGTTTTAACAGAAGCTTTTGTCCTTCGTATTTTGTGCAATATTTAATAAGGTTAAATTGATATTCGCGCGTTAGTTTTACAACAATTTAACCTGGTCTAAAGACAAGCGTAGAGAAGCTTACAGATAATAATTCTCCCAGCAGCGTTGGAATAGAGTTTTAACAGAAGTTATATTTCTTCGCATTTTGTGCAATATTTAATAAGGTTAAATTGATATTCGCGCGTTAGTTTTACAACACTTTAGCCTCTTCTAATGACAAGCGTAGAGAAGCTTACAGATAATCATTCTCCCAGCAGCGTTGGAATAGAGTTTTAACAGAAGCTATATTTCTTCGCATTTTGTGCAATATTTAATAAGGTTAAATTGATATTCGCGCGTTAGTTTTACAACACTTTAGCCTGGACTAAAGACAAGCGTAGAGAAGCTTACAGACAATAATTCTCCCAGCAGCATTGGAATAGAGTTTTAACAGAAGCTATATTTCTTCGCATTTTGTGCAATATTTAATAAGGTTAAATTGATATTCGCGCGTTAGTTTTACAACACTTTAGACTGGTCTAATCACAAGCGTAGAGAAGCTTACAGAGAATTATTCTCCCAGCAGCGTTGGAATGGAGTTTTAACAGAAGCTTTTGTCCTTCGTTTTTTGCAATATTTAATAAGGTGAAATTGATATTCGCGCGTTAGTTTTACAACAATTTAACCTGGTCTAAAGACAAGCGTAGAGAAGCTTACAGATAATAATTCTCCCAACAGCGTTGGAATAGAGTTTTAACAGAAGTTATATTTCTTCGCATTTTGTGCAATATTAATTAAGGTTAAATTGATATTCGCGCGTTAGTTTTACAACACTTTAGACTGGTCTAATCACAAGCGTAGAGAAGCTTACAGAGAATTATTCTCCCAGCAGCGTTGGAATGGAGTTTTAACAGAAGCTTTTGTCCTTCGTTTTTTGCAATATTTAATAAGGTGAAATTGATATTCGCGCGTTAGTTTTACAACAATTTAACCTGGTCTAAAGACAAGCGTAGAGAAGCTTACAGATAATAATTCTCCCAGCAGCGTTGGAATAGAGTTTTAACAGAAGTTATATTTCTTCGCATTTTGTGCAATATTTAATAAGGTTAAATTGATATTCGCGCGTTAGTTTTACAACACTTTAGCCTGGACTAAAGACAAGCGTAGAGAATCTTACAGACAATAATTCTCCCAGCAGCGTTGGAATAGAGTTTTAACAAAAGCTATTTTCCTTCGTATTTTGTGCAATATTTAATAAGGTGAAATCGATATCAGCGCTTTAGTTCTGCAACACTTGGGCCTGGTGTAATGACAAGCGTAGAGAAGCCTACAGAGAATTATTCTTCCAGCAGCGTTGGGATTGAGCTTTAACAGAAGCTATATTTCTTCGCATTTTGTGCAATATTTAATAAGGTGAAATCGATAGGCGCGCGTTAGTTATGCAACACTTGGGCCTGGTGTAGTGACAAGCGTAGAGAAGCCCACAGAGAATTATTCTTCCAGCAGCGTTGGGATTGAGTTTTAACAGAAGCTATATTTCTTCGCATTTTGTGCAATATTTAATAAGGTTAAATTGATATTCGCGCGTTAGTTTTACAACAATTTAACCTGGTCTAAAGACAAGCGTAGAGAAGCTTACAGATAATAATTCTCCCAGCAGCGTTGGAATAGAGTTTTAACAGAAGTTATATTTCTTCGCATTTTGTGCAATATTTAATAAGGTTAAATTGATATTCGCGCGTTAGTTTTACAACACTTTAGCCTCTTCTAATGACAAGCGTAGAGAAGCTTACAGATAATCATTCTCCCAGCAGCGTTGGAATAGAGTTTTAACAGAAGCTATATTTCTTCGCATTTTGTGCAATATTTAATAAGGTTAAATTGATATTCGCGCGTTAGTTTTACAACACTTTAGCCTGGACTAAAGACAAGCGTAGAGAAGCTTACAGACAATAATTCTCCCAGCAGCATTGGAATAGAGTTTTAACAGAAGCTATATTTCTTCGCATTTTGTGCAATATTTAATAAGGTTAAATTGATATTCGCGCGTTAGTTTTACAACACTTTAGACTGGTCTAATCACAAGCGTAGAGAAGCTTACAGAGAATTATTCTCCCAGCAGCGTTGGAATGGAGTTTTAACAGAAGCTTTTGTCCTTCGTTTTTTGCAATATTTAATAAGGTGAAATTGATATTCGCGCGTTAGTTTTACAACAATTTAACCTGGTCTAAAGACAAGCGTAGAGAAGCTTACAGATAATAATTCTCCCAACAGCGTTGGAATAGAGTTTTAACAGAAGTTATATTTCTTCGCATTTTGTGCAATATTAATTAAGGTTAAATTGATATTCGCGCGTTAGTTTTACAACACTTTAGACTGGTCTAATCACAAGCGTAGAGAAGCTTACAGAGAATTATTCTCCCAGCAGCGTTGGAATGGAGTTTTAACAGAAGCTTTTGTCCTTCGTTTTTTGCAATATTTAATAAGGTGAAATTGATATTCGCGCGTTAGTTTTACAACAATTTAACCTGGTCTAAAGACAAGCGTAGAGAAGCTTACAGATAATAATTCTCCCAGCAGCGTTGGAATAGAGTTTTAACAGAAGTTATATTTCTTCGCATTTTGTGCAATATTTAATAAGGTTAAATTGATATTCGCGCGTTAGTTTTACAACACTTTAGCCTGGACTAAAGACAAGCGTAGAGAATCTTACAGACAATAATTCTCCCAGCAGCGTTGGAATAGAGTTTTAACAAAAGCTATTTTCCTTCGTATTTTGTGCAATATTTAATAAGGTGAAATCGATATCAGCGCTTTAGTTCTGCAACACTTGGGCCTGGTGTAATGACAAGCGTAGAGAAGCCTACAGAGAATTATTCTTCCAGCAGCGTTGGGATTGAGCTTTAACAGAAGCTATATTTCTTCGCATTTTGTGCAATATTTAATAAGGTGAAATCGATAGGCGCGCGTTAGTTATGCAACACTTGGGCCTGGTGTAGTGACAAGCGTAGAGAAGCCTACAGAGAATTATTCTTCCAGCAGCGTTGGGATTGAGTTTTAACAGAAGCTATATTTCTTCGCATTTTGTGCAATATTTAATAAGGTGAAATCAATAGGCGTGCGTTAGTTTTACAACACTTTAGCCTGGCCTAAAGACAAGCGTAGAGAAGCTTACAGATAATATTTCTCCCAGGAGCGTTGGAATAGAGTTATAACAAAAGCTATTGTCCTTCGTATTTTGTGCAATATTTAATAAGTTGAAATCGATATCAGCGCTTTAGTTCAGCAACACTTGGGCCTGGTCTAATGACAAGCGTAGAGAAGCCTACAGAGAATTATTCTTCCAGCAGCGTTGGAATTGAGTTTTAACAGAAGCTATTGTCCTTCGTATTTTGTGCAATATTTAATAAAGTGAAATGGATTGCACGCGTTATTTCTGCAACACTTGTGCCTGGTCTAATGACAAGCGTAGAGAAGCTTTCAGAGAATTATTCTTTCAGCAGCGTTGAAATGGAGTTTTAAAAGAAGCTTTTGTCCTTCGTATTTTGTGCAATATGTAATAAGGTTAAATTGATATTCGTGCGTTAGTTTTACAACACTTTAGCCTGGTCTAAAGACAAGCGTAGAGAAGCTTACAGATATTAATTCTCCCTGCAGCGTTGGAATAGAGTTTTAACAAAAGCTATTGTCCTTCGTATTTTGTGCAATATTTAATAAGGTTAAATTGATATTCGCGCGTTAGTTTTACAACACTTTAGCCTGGCCTAAAGACAAGCGTAGAGAAGCTTACAGATAATAATTCTCCCAGCAGCGTTGGAATAGAGTTTTAACAAAAGCTATATTTCTTCGCATTTTGTGCAATATTTAAAAAGGTGAAATTGATATTCGCGCGTTAGTTTTACAACACTTTAGACTGGTCTAATGACAAGCGTAGAGAAGCTTACAGATATTAATTCTCCCAGCAGCATTGGAATAGAGTTTCAACAGAAGCTATATTTCTTCGCATTTTGTGCAATATTTAATAAGGTTAAATTGATAGGCGCGCGTTAGTTTTACAACACTTTAGCCTGGTCTAAAGACAAGCGTAGAGAAGCTTACAGATAATAATTCTCCCAGCAGCGTTGGAATAGAGTTTTAACAGAAGCTATATTTCTTCTCATTTTGTGCAATATTTAATAAGGTTAAATTGATATTCGCGCGTTAGTTTTACAACACTTTAGCCTGGTCTAAAGACAAGCGTAGAGAAGCTTACAGATAATAATTCTCCCAGCAGCGTTGGAATAGAGTTTTAACAGAAGCTATATTTCTTCGCAATTTGTGCAATATTTATTAAGGTTAAATTGATATTCGCGCGTTAGTTTTACAACACTTTAGACTGGTCTAATCACAAGCGTAGAGAAGCTTACAGAGAATTATTCTCCCAGCAGCGTTGGAATGGAGTTTTATCAGAAGCTTTTGTCCTTCGTATTTTGTGCAATATTTAATAAGGTTAAATTGATATTCGCCCGTTAGTTTTACAACAATTTAACCTGGTCTAAAGACAAGCGTAGAGAAGCTTACAGATAATAATTTTCCCAGCAGCGTTGGAATAGAGTTTTAACAGAAGTTATATTTCTTCGCATTTTGTGCAATATTTAATAAGGTTAAATTGATATTCGCGCGTTAGTTTTACAACACTTTAGCCTGGTCTAATGACAAGCGTAGAGAAGCTTACAGATAATCATTCTCCCAGCAGCGTTGGAATAGAGTTTTAACAGAAGCTATATTTCTTCGCATTTTGTGCAATATTTAATAAGGTTAAATTGATATTCGCGCGTTAGTTTTACAACACTTTAGCCTGGTCTAAAGACAAGCGTAGAGAAGCTTACAGATAACAATTCTCCCAGCAGCGTTAGAATAGAGTTTTAACAAAAGCTATTTTCCTTCGTATTTTGTGCAATATTTAATAAGGTGAAATCGATATCAACGGGTTAGTTCAGCAACACTTGGGTCTGGTGTAATGACAAGCGTAGAGAAGCCTACAGAGAATTATTCTTCCAGCAGCGTTGGGGTTGAGCTTTAACAGAAGCTATATTTCTTCGCATTTTCTGCAATATTTAATAAGGTGAAATCGATAAGCGCGCGTTAGTTCTGCAACACTTGGGCCTGGTGTAATGACAAGCGTAGAGAAGCCTACAGAGAATTATTCTTCCAGCAGCGTTGGGATTGTGTTTTAACAGAAGCTATATTTCTTCGCATTTTGTGCAATATTTAATAAGGTGAAATCGATAGGCGTGCGTTAGTTTTACAACACTTTAGCCTGGCCTAAAGACAAGCGTAGAGAAGCTTACAGATAATATTTCTCCCAGCAGCGTTGGAATAGAGTTATAACAAAAGCTATTGTCCTTCGTATTTTGTGCAATATTTAATAAGGTGAAATCGATATCAGCGCTTTAGTTCTGCAACACTTGGGCCTGGTCTAATGACAAGCGTAGAGAAGCCTACAGAGAATTATTCTTCCAGCAGCGTTGGAATTGAGTTTTAACAGAAGCTATATTTCTTCGCATTTTGTGCAATATTTAATAAGGTGAAATCGATAGGCGTGCGTTAGCCCTGCAACACTTGCGCCTGGTCTAATGACAAGTGTAGAGTAGCTTACAGAGAATAATTCTACCAGCTGCGTTGGAATGGAGTTTTAGCAGAAGCTATTGTCCTTCGTATTTTGTGCAATATTTAATGAAGTGAAATTGATTGCACGCGTTAGTTCTGCAACACTTGTGCCTGGTCTAATGACAAGCGTAGAGAAGCTTTCAGAGAATTATTCTTTCAGCAGCGTTGGAATGGAGTTTTAAAAGAAGCTTTTGTCCTTCGTATTTTGTGCAATATGTAATAAGGTTAAATTGATATTCGCGCGTTAGTTTTACAACACTTTAGCCTGGTCTAAAGACAAGCGTAGAGAAGCTTACAGATAATAATTCTCCCAGCAGCGTTGGAATAAAGTTTTAACAAAAGCTTTTGTCCTTCGTATTTTGTGCAATATTTAATAAGGTGAAATCGATAGGCGTGCGTTAGTTTTACAACACTTTAGCCTGGCCTAAAGACAAGCGTAGAGAAGCTTACAGATAATAATTCTCCCAGCAGCGTTGGAATAGAGTTTTAACAGAAGCTATATTTCTTCGCATTTTGTGCAATATTTAAAAAGGTGAAATTGATATTCGCGCGTTAGTTTTACAACACTTTAGCCTGGTCTAAAGACAAGCGTAGAGAAGCTTACAGATAATAATTCTCCCAGCAGCGCTGGAATAGAGTTTTAACAGAAGCTATATTTCTTCGCATTTTGTGCAATATTTATTAAGGTTAAATTGATATTCGCGCGTTAGTTTTACAACACTTATCCTGGTCTAAAGACAAGCGTAGAGAATCTTACAGATAATAATTCTCCTAGCAGAGTTGGAATAGACTTTTAACAGAAGCTATATTTCTTCGCATTTTGTGCAATATTTATTAAGGTTAAATTGATATTCGCGCGTTAGTTTTACAACACTTTAGCCTGGTCTAAAGACAAGCGTAGAGAAGCTTACAGATAATAATTCTCCTAGCAGAGTTGGAATAGACTTTTAACAGAAGCTATATTTCTTCGCATTTGGTGCAATATTTAATAAGGTTAATTTGATATTCGCGCGTTAGTTATACAACACTTAAGCCTGGTCTAAAGACAAGCGTAGAGAAGCTTACAGAGAATAATTCTACCAGCTGCGTTGGAATGGAGTTTTAAAAGAAGCTTTTGTCCTTCGTATTTTGTGCAATATGTAATAAGGTTAAATTGATATTCGCGCGTTAGTTTTACAACACTTATCCTGGTCTAAAGACAAGCGTAGAGAAGCTTACAGATAATAATTCTCCCTGCAGCGTTGGAATAGAGTTCTAACAAAAGCTATTGTCCTTCGTATTTTGTGCAATATTTAATAAGGTTAAATTGATATTCGCGCGTTAGTTTTACAACACTTTAGCTTGGTCTAAAGACAAGCGTAGAGAAGCTTACAGATAATAATTCTCCCAGCAGCGTTGGAATAGAGTTTTAACAAAAGCTTTTGTCCTTCGTATTTTGTGCAAAATATTTAATAAGGTTAAATTGATATTCGCGCGTTAGTTTTACAACACTTTAGCCTGGTCTAAAGACAAGCGTAGAGAAGCTTACAGATAATAATTCTCCCAGCAGCGTTGGAATAGAGTTTTAACAAAAGCTTTTGTCCTTCGTATTTTGTGCAATATTTAACAAGGTTAAATTGATACTCGCGCGTTAGTTTTACAACACTTTAGCCTGGTCTAAAGACAAGCGTAGAGAAGCTTACAGATAATAATTCTCCCAGCAGCGTTGGAATAGAGTTTTAACAGAAGCTATATTTCTTCGCATTTTGTGCAATATTTAATAAGGTTAAATTGATATTCGCGCGTTAGTTTTACAACACTTATCCTGGTCTAAAGACAAGCGTAGAGAAGCTTACAGATAATAATTCTCCTAGCAGCGTTGGAATAGAGTTTTAACAGAAGCTATATTTCTTCGCATTTTGTGCAATATTTAATAAGGTTAAATTGATATTCGCGCGTTAGTTTTACAACACTTTAGCCTGGTCTAAAGACAAGCGTAGAGAAGCTTACAGATAATAATTCTCCCAGCAGCGTTGGAATAGAGTTTTAACAAAAGCTTTTGTCCTTCGTATTTTGTGCAATATTTAATAAGGTTAAATTGATACTCGCGCGTTAGTTTTACAACACTTTAGCCTGGTCTAAAGACAAGCGTAGAGAAGCTTACAGATAATATTTCTCCCAGCAGCGTTGGAATAGAGTTTTAACAGAAGCTATATTTCTTCGCATTTTGTGCAATATTTAATAAGGTTAAATTGATATTCGCGCGTTAGTTTTACAACACTTATCTTGGTCTAAAGACAAGCGTAGAGAAGCTTACAGATAATAATTCTCCTAGCAGCGTTGGAATAGAGTTTTAACAGAAGCTATATTTCTTCGCATTTCGTGCAATATTTAATAAGGTTAAATTGATATTCGCGCGTTAGTTTTACAACACTTTAGCCTGGTCTAAAGATAAGCGTAGAGAAGCTTACAGATAATAATTCTCCCAGCAGCGTTGGAATAGAGTTTTAACAAAAGCTATTGTCCTTCGTATTTTGTGCAATATTTAATAAGGTGAAATCGATATCAGCGCGTTAGTTCTGCAACACTTGGGCCTGGTCTAATGACAAGCGCACAGAAGCCTACAGAGAATTATTCTTCCATCAGCGTTGGAATAGAGTTTTAACAGAAGCTATTGTCTTTCGCATTTTGTGCAATATTTAGTAAGGTGAAATCGATAGGCGCGCGTTATTTTACAACACTTTAGCCTGGTCTAATGACAAGCGCAGAGAAGCCTACAGAGAATTATTCTTCCATCAGCGTTGGAATAGAGTTTTAACAGAAGCTATTGTCTTTCGCATTTTGTGCAATATTTAGTAAGGTGAAATCGATAGGCGCGCGTTATTTTACAACACTTTAGCCTGGTCTAATGACAAGCGCCGAGAAGCCTACAGAGAATTATTCTTCCATCAGCGTTGGAATAGAGTTTTAACAGAAGCTATTGTCTTTCGCATTTTGTGCAATATTTAGTAAGGTGAAATCGATAGGCGCGCGTTTTTTTACAACACTTTAGCCTGGTCTAATGACAAGCGCAGAGAAGCCTACAGAGAATTATTCTTCCATCAGCGTTGGAATAGAGTTTTAACAGAAGCTATTGTCTTTCGCATTTTGTGCAATATTTAGTAAGGTGAAATCGATATCAGCGCTTTAGTTCTATAACACTTTAGCCTGGTCTAAAGACAAGCGTAGAGAATCTTACAAATAATAATTCTCCCAGCAGCGTTGGAATAGAGTTTTAACAGAAGGTTTTGTCCTTCGTATTTTGTGTAATATTTAATAAGGTGAAATCGATAGGCGCGCGTTCGCGTCACTGACATAAGCCATTATTATCCGGAGCTTTCAATCAAACTGCGCGGGGTAATTAACGCAGGGATCCATCTCCTCCAGCTTCACTCCAACACCGCTGCATTTGTACAAGTATTTAGCTCATAGCTTTACACGTTTTAGTTAATTTATATAATGTTTGCAAATACAGTTAAATAGATTAATTGCGCAGGGGATTTTATAAGACTCATCGTCACGTCCACTGATAATTGCTAGTATTAGTCGTAAGTTAATTTTATTTTATTATTCTATTATTATTTTTATTATTATGATTAGTTTTATGTATTCTTATTGTTAATATTCTTGTTGTTATTATTATTTTTTGTGTGGTTTTTTTGTTGGTACTACTATTTTTACTATTAATGGTATTGTTGTTATAATAATAATATCATTATTATTTTGATTATTAGGAATTAAATTAATACATAATAATAGTAACATTATTAATTTTTTTTCTCTCTCTTTGTGGAGGTTGGAATGCATTTACGCACCATCAAGTCTGCCCTGACAGACCTGATGTGTGGGACTCCTCGCGAATAGCCACTAAACCCTTCTTCCTTTCCGGCCCTTTGTAAATCTGACCAGGGTATCACTGTATTAGCATTCTTCCTGGTCAGAAGGCCCTTGATTAACCCCAGTGGTTTCTATTTCTAAAACTGAATGTATTTGGCCTGGTCACTGATATTGACCTCGACCATCTTGTCTCATTTTACTCCGCAGTATGCTCTTGGTATATGTCGCTATCTCTATCCAGTTGGATGCGCTCCACAGCATCTTGCCCACAATGTTGTCCGGGTCTATTGGCCCGACGTTGCTTTCCAGCGTTGTTCTCTCCGATTGCCATCTTCTGCACACAAAGAAGGTTGGTTAGGGTTTATCGGGTGACCCTTCACCACGATGGGAGCAATTTGGATTGTTCACCTTTCCCATTTTATATAAATAGACCCGTGTCCAGTCAAGAAGTGTGTAGTGTAGAAGTTTACCTCTCCATGCTGCCTGTTAGTCCAACTGGATAGGTTTTTGATTAGTCTGGCTGTCCATCTTCCGGTGGGTTCTGCAGACCATCTTTCCTGCCACTTGGTCACCGTCGTTCTTCTCGCTTCCATTTTGTTATCCGTTCATATTGTTTCGTTGCTCTGCAATGGTTTTCTTTTCTAGTGCCAGCAGATCAATAGGAATTATTCCCGCCACCACTAGAACAGCCGATTCCAAGACCGTTCGATAAGAACACGCCACTCTTAGTGCCCCTTTTCTCTGCACTAAGGCCATCCGTCTTCTATTCCTCTCGGTTTTGAGGGCATCTGCCCAAATTTCCACTCCGTACAGCATTATAGATAGCGCCACGGATATCAGAAGACGGCGTCTGCTCTGAGTAGGGCCCCTGACGTTAGCCAGAAGCCTACTCATAGCTGTTGTGACTCTGATCGCTTTCTCAGCTGCGCATTTAACATGATTTTGAAAGCTCAGCTTCCTATCAATCATGATACCTAAGTACCTAATGGCATTTTTACCCGCTATTTTTCCTCTCCAACGAGCATCTCAGGGCTAGGTGTAAGGTGTCTCCTGGATATCAGAAGAATCTCAGTTTTTTCCAGAACCAAGCGCAGACCATGCTCCATCATCCAGCTGTTAACACGACGCATTAC
Organism: Prosapia bicincta; assembly: GCA_036971475.1. Classification (NCBI taxonomy): domain Eukaryota; kingdom Metazoa; phylum Arthropoda; class Insecta; order Hemiptera; family Cercopidae; genus Prosapia; species Prosapia bicincta. The sequence continues at coordinate 194,384,554 of JBAIZL010000004.1, read as the reverse complement.
TTGGGCCAGTCGCAATTGGGCGAGCTCTTGGTTTCTCGCTATAATGATCGCAGCAATATCGTCTACGTATCCCACCAGGAAAGTTCCATCTGGCATTGTTATAACCAAAATGCTGTCGTAATTTGCATTCCAGAGATCCAGGCCAAGAATGGAGCCTTGAGCTGCTCCTGCTGTTACTCCTTCTAGGTCCATCTGAGGTCTCGTATATCAGATACCGGTTCTTATGGTAGTCTCGTACTATCCGTAGGAGATACTGAGGCAGATCGAATGTCTTCTCCAGGGCATACAGTATGTCTTTCCATCTCGCTGTGTTGAAGGCATTACGTACATCTAGGGTAACCAGAAGGCACACAGGTCGTGAAAAGTGGTTACCTACCTCGACTATTTTAGCAGCATCAACTACGGTTCTAATAGCATCAATAGTTGACTTGCCCTTCCTAAAGCCAAACTGTCTATCAGAAAGATCTCCTGCATCGCGGAAGGCCGAGAGCAGCCGTGGCCTAATAAGTTTTTCTACCAACTTTCCAGCCGCATCCAACATGCACAGTGGTCTGTATGAAGACGGAGAATCTAAGTTCCCCTTGCCTTTGTTAATCAGGACTAATCTTGCTACCTTCCAACGGACACTAAATACGCCAGCTTTCAGGCAGTGGTTGTAGATTTTGAGTAATATTTGCGGGTAAACTCTCCCTACGGCTTTAAGAACCTCCGAAGGGATTTCATACGGTCCCGGAGCCTTGTTATTTTGGAGGGAGTTGGCTGCAGTCCATAGTTCTTTCTCCTTGAAGAGCGGGACATCTTGCCCTCCGGTTTTCCTCTTTGAAATCTGTCCAACAGGGTGGGAAGGGAAGAAACCATCTACTATAATTTTCTTCTGTGCCGCATGCAATTGTCCTCCCGGAGTGAATGAATTTAGCTTTTTAAACACCAGCTTATATCCCAGGCCACAGGGATCGCTATTTAGGTCTTCACGAAGGTCCTCCCAGCATCGCCTTTGGCTCTCTCTAATTGCTCTACGGAGTGCTCTCTTTGCCGTCTTGCACTCCAGTGTCTCTCCATAGGCCACACCCTGTCCCCTTTGCCTTGCCCGTTGAGCCAGGCGTCTCGTTCTAAGACACTTTCTCCGTAATATGGCTATCTCCTCAGTCCACCAATATACCGGATTTCTATTTCCTCAAGGGAATCGTTTTTGTGGGATAGCAACCTTGCAGACTCTATGAATAGTAACATTAATAATAATAATAATAATAATAATAATAATAATAATAATAATAATAATAATAATAATAATAATAATAATAATAATAATAATAATAATAACAATAATATAATTATAATAATAATAATTATTAATATTTTTACTATAATAATAATTATAATAATAGTTATTATTATTATTGTAAAGATTATTCCTTTTCACAGTGATTTATATTCAGGAGTTACATTATATTCCAGGAATACTGTTTAAACTAATTACAATGATATAGTTTGATATTTTAATATAGGGCTTAAGAAATACCAGAGGGCATTGTACGCGACACCAAAACGATTGAATAAAATATATTTTCAATTCAATTTGTGATTATTGCCCGTTCTTTGCGAGTAAACGGGCTGACCTACTTGAAATAATGAATATTAAATTGCAAATTTTCATTGGATGAATTTAAAATGTATGTAGATCATATAATATAGGTGTAGCACGTTTTGAAAGTTTTTGAATTTGGTTTATATATATATATATATATATACACATTTCCAGGATTATGTCTGTTTCGTAAGGACATGATTACAATGAGTTTTTCCTAGCGTGTACAGAGGAAACAATTAGGCTATGGAAATTCTGTAAACAAAACCGTTGCAGGAAATTGAATGTATTACATACAAATAAATTAAAACTTGTACAATTAGAACTGTCCGTTTACCAATCACATAGTGAACGTAACTTCTTAAAATTCATAAGTTTTACATTTTATCTTAGGCCAGTTCTCGAAAATTATTTTCATCATTACTTTATTTCATGTTTTTGAAAAATAATAGGGTATTTCAGACAAAACGTCCTAACATCCGGTTCATGGGACACGTCCACCCTATAGAAAGCATTTTACTGGATAGAGTTACTTCCCATATTTACTCCAATTGTATCTGTGAAGTCATATAGTGACTGGACGAAAATGGACTGGAATTTTAACAAACATATGTGCAGTGTTTTCACTAATATCCTTGCTTTTACATTGTCAGAATATAACGGGATGAGTTTAAGGAATGTTGGCACTGCATTATTTGTTACCTTTAACTTTATGTGTAAATCTAGTATTTATATTGAAACATGCATTTACATATTTTCAAGTAATTCAACAACATTTAACTGGCAATGTCACAAAGGTATGACTTATTACGCTATCATTGTTATTGATCATTACATCTCGAAACCCTACGGAATGCTTTCAGTAAAGGCTTACAACACTTTATTCTGACCTTAGCCCAGTTAAAGATCTATGTGTTGGGACCCTTATGTTTGTGTTTGAGTAAGTGTGTGTTTGTGTGTGTGTGTGTGTGTGTGTGTGTATGTGCGTGCGTGTGTGTATGTGTGTGTGTGTGTGTGTGTGTGTGTGTGTGTGTGTGTGTGTGTGTGTGTTTGTGTGTGTGTGTGTGTGTGTGTGTATGTGTGTGTGTGTGTGTGTGTATATGTGTGTGTGTGTGTGTGTGTGTGTGTGTGTGTGTGTGTGTGTGTGTGTGTGTGTGTGTGTGTGTGTGTGTGTGTGTGTGTGTGTGTGTGTGTGTGTGTGTGTGTGTGTGTGTAAGCTTTAATAAGAAGGCACATAAATCCCTAAAGCCAAGGCTGGATGTGAGGGGATATACACGTTGTATTTAATCAAGACATGATGAAATCACGTCATAATGCCCCCCACGTTTAATAACTTCCGCCGTCAGGAGAGGGATTACGTGTAGCAAAGATAAGAAAGTATAGTAATCTTTACAACCGTTGATATTTACCCTTCTCTGTTGTGCTTTAAAGAAATCGTTCGCGATTCATATTTGTTTACGTAGATTTTTATTGTTGTGTATAAAATCCTCGATTGTCAAATATAATATGTATTTATAGTTCTGATGAATATATCTATATGTAATCAAACGATATGTACGTGTTAAATGATTTCTGTACATTTAAATTTAGGCATTTCTGTTTTTTCAAGCATTGTAGAAAATAAATGAAAATCGTAGGAACCGAACGAGAAGCAATGAAGTGAAGTTTCGAGTAAAATGCAAATACCTGTGTTTGCAATATCTTGCTCTATTGCTAGAAGTAGCAAGATCATAGAATAGGTCTGGGACGCAGTATTCATGGCATATCTCATTTCTATCCATATTCACAATCATAATGTATTATGTTTTGTGTGAATGGTCACAAACTACAAACAGTCGGTTTATAATGCTAGTTTTGTGTGATGGTCACAAACTACAAACAGTCGGTTTATAATGCTAGTTTTGTGTGATGGTCACAAACTACAAACAGTCGGTTTATAATGCTAGTTTTGTGTGATGGTCACAAACTACAAACAGTCGGTTTATAATGCTAGTTTTGTGTGATGGTCACAAACTACAAACAGTCGGTTTATAATGCTAGTTTTGTATGAATGGTCACAAACTACAAACAGTCGGTTTATAATGCTAGTTTTGTGGGAATGGTCACAAACTACAAACATTCAGTTTATAATGCTAGTTTTGTGTGAATGGTCAGAAACTACAAACAGTCGGTTTATAATGCTAGTTTTGTGTGATGGTCACAAACTACAAACAGTCGGTTTATAATGCTAGTTTTGTGTGATGGTCACAAACTACAAACAGTCGGTTTATAATGCTAGTTTTGTGTCTCTAATACGTAACAACACCACACACGTTATTTGTTAACAAACAGTTCACTTCCAAAAACGTTATTTGTCACCATCGGAAGGAAGCCCCAACATTCCAAGCACTAAAACAAGAGATTAGTAACGTGAAATCCCGGATTACATACACGACACATAATCCTGGGCCACTCCGTCAAAGATCTTTGTAGCCCCTCGGAAAACATTGTAACTCTGAATCTGTGGCAATGAAAACAAGTCCTGTGTTAAAGCAATCCTTAGGTTAGAACGATAACTTTGCTGTAGCATCCTTTGTCTGAGATACATCTGTGTAAACACAGATTGTACAATAATCTAACAAATTGAACCAATAAATTAACTATAAGCTGTAGTAATGGATAGCCAAAGAAGCTACAACTCTCATATTATACATCTTAATTTGTGGTGACTGCAAAGAGGCTTGTACTTTATTTGCACTGTTCTAAACAAATAATTTATTTTTCGTTTATTTTGATTTAATGTATCTTATTGATTTATTTATAAATTGCATTACATTTAACACAGGCCGACCACAGATACACTTAAGTCAAAGACTTCGCTTCACACCTTATAATATAAACAATAGCGCTAGAATTCTGTTTGTACCTGGACTCTGGTAGTTTCGGAACATTCCTCAGCAAATCTAGCCTTCTGCTTCATGAGTCAATGCTAAGCCTAATGTTTCCAGTTCCTTTACTCTCGGTGGGTTTGTAAGAAACGAATGGACGACAAAGAACCTAACTCTGGAGCTACTGTTGGTTTATGCCACGTAAAATTCCTGACAAAGTTTTACATAACTACCTATATAACCTAGCGGTTAACTGAATATTACTTTGATTATTTAATAATTGAAAATTTTGTGATTGTCAGATCAACAAAACAATTTAATGTTATTGATAAAATTTTTAGTAAAATTGCGGGTCACGTGTTCTTAGCTCGTGGTGCTGAAGTTCCATCCGCTCGTTGCATCACTACTGGCCTATAACCACAATCACTTCTCGAACATTCAATCTGTTAACAAATCCTACGACTTTACTGAATACTTTCTAACTTTGCTATCAACGCGTAGTTTGCTACTAAGCATAGACTTTCGACGATTTATTTACTATAATTATTGGAACTGGAGTTAACTTGACCGACGTTCCCGGATGACTCCCCGTTTCGATTTTCTTAATAACTAACATTTTGAACCTCTTATCCTTTCTCCCCTAGTTTAGACCAATCACAATTCTTAATTTGAACTTTTAACGTATATTTTAAAATCTAACGTAATTTTGAAACTGAGTTTCTTTTAACGGTAACAAGTTTTTTCACTGGGTATTGGAGTGCCCTTGCGTCTTAAAACTGACAAATATTTTTGAGACTGTATGGTAAACTAAAGTAATAATACTGCCAGTTTAGCCTGGTACATTGCACTCTTAATTCTACAAACTTAATTTATAGTTCTTTCAGAGTCTCTGTTCACATATCGAATTATATATACGTATATAAATATATATATATATATATATATATATATATATATATATATATATATATATATATATATATATTGAAATATATAATTTTTCATTTAAAAATAATAATTTTTTATTACATACTAATTTTTTATACATTCTTGTATTTATTTTTTTCAAATTAATTATCCTACATGAATATTATTTTACTAATTCTACATTGGCTGTAGTTGGGTAAAAGTAGCAAACGCTAGGCATACAGGTCCGAGGCCCGTATGGAAGTTCCTTCTCACTAAATCAGAGGAAACAAAGGCGTAAGGAACGCCAAATTGAATTCCTGCTCCAACAACAACTAACGGCGTACGTGCCTGCAGCTAGGGTGAGGTGTTTAATTGCTTTCCTACCTGAAAACATGAATGGTAGTCAGTAGGTAAAGTAGCTAGATTGTTTACGGGTTTTTCCCATCGGTTAGATAACGCTTAACACATTGAAGATAACACGCAATAAAATATAGCATTTAGCTTAATTATTCTAGCCAGCAATATCCAAAATTTGATAAGGGTTACAGTTAAATATTTAATTTTATTAACAACGATAACAATATCTGTAATTTTTGTCTATATTTTTAAGGAACCTTTATGAGTTAAACATATAATAATAACATCTTGAAGTAAATACGGTTTATTGGTTTATTATAAATAATTAATAACTCTTAATAAAACCCCTCTAACCATATAAAAATTTTTTATTCTCCTACAATTACTTAATGTACATTTCGATTACACGGTTCGACCATTCACGAATCATTGTACGTATGTCAAGCTTTAAAGAGGCGGGGCTTAGCAATTACTGTCAAATACTATTTTAATAATTAGAAAACTAATACAATTTCTCAAAAAGTATACAGTGCAAAATCTTATACATATATAGTACTACATTTTAATTATTCAAAGTATTTAAAGATGAATTTTTGATTGCCCCTTTATCATTATTCATTAAATTATTATTCCTGTATTTATATATATAGTAAAAATGTTTTACGATGATATTTTTTGAGAAAACTGTATTCCATTGTTAAACATTAAGGTATTATTTTTAAGAAGTAGGGAGGCCCCGCCCCTTTAGAGTTCAAGGTACATCTGGCGATACGTGATTGGTCGAGATTGTAAGTAAAACAGGAGGGGTGGGAAGCTTAGATATTTAAGAAACGTTTTAGAAAACTTTTAAACAGCACTTGTGAAGATGATTAACATGTAATCGAAATGTACTTAATGTAATTGTAGTAAAATAGAAGATTTTTATATTGTCGTTGGTGGGTTTAAATTATTTTGTTAAAATTAGACCACAGTTCTCAAGAAATTTGTTAAAACCTCTTTAAACAATATTTATTAATTCTTAAAATATATTATACGATTATATAGCAAAGCAGTCCTCTTCTTATTAGAAAAATAACTGTTAAATAAAATAAGAATTAGTAACCGTTATTCTTCAACACGTTACTTACGATTATGCTCATATTAATTTCCGCTAAATATGACTGATTTGCTATTGAAATGTGCATAAGGATTTATATAAAGATTTTGTCGAAGAGGTTTTGTTTATTAAATGTATGCAAAAGAGAGAATCGCATTTATCAAATAACTAGAAGTATTTAATAAATAGAAAATACGAATACAAATAAATGTAGAATATACGAATAGAATCTACGAATAATGACAGAATGTCGAAATGTTTACTTCGGCTCCCATTATATTAAGCTGCGAGATAGTGTTCGTGTGCGCCCGAATTTAGAGTTTATGTGCTTCTTCTTAAGGGAAAATATAAAAAGATTTGATGACAACGTTGTTATTGATAATAGAAAAGGCGCTGTGTATAAACAGAGGCAAATGGGGTCAGAGAAACTAACAAATTGTCTTGACTTAACTTTACATAAGTCTTATACACATAAATAGATTTTATTTGTGGCCTAAATGTGAGTTCCTTGTTATAAGAAGAAACTAGGCTAATATGTTATAAAAACCTGTAAAGGGATGGGGAAACTGGAGATGTGACGCCACAAAAAAACCAATAGGCTTGGATATGCAATCTTGGGGATAGATCGTCTTGTTCCACTTTCCATATCAAGAAACGGCACTAAAAGTTCGGAAATGTCACTAATAGAATCCGACAATCGTCGGGTTTATTCCCGAACTCCAACCAAACATAGGTGTTTTGGATCAGAATTGGAGATGGGTTACTGTAGTTAATCACTGATAGGACATTAGTGGTTTGTATAGCTTATATTAGTACGCACATTATGTTTAGTGGGGTTAAAGTGGCTTTAGGGTTTGTATTACATCATTGAAGTCCTAACACGGAAAATACTTATGCATAATACCACTCAAGGGTTGTCGAGCGGATGGTATACGCCAAGTGCTTCTACCTTAGCTGACGTCAGCGTGGTCAAGCAGGGAGCATCTTCCTGCATCAGATGTTACACTTGTGTTGAGTGCAAACACAGTGGAATGGAAGCCCACGGGACACGTAATATGTTATGTTAATAATAATTAACTATTGTATAACTGTATTGCTGGTACATTATACTTAATTAATTTTAAATAATCAGTAGTAATTTTATTGTTATAAATATTATTATATATGTGTATGCGCGTGTTCGTGTGTGTGTGCGCGCGCGCGCGCGTGTGTGTGTATAATAAACACATTCTTAATATAACGTGTTGTTATTTAATATATAGGGTTAATTATTTTCGTTCAAAATTTCTCTCTTAAATATCATAAGAATGGTTTTACTCTTACAAAGGTACAAGTTATACCATAATGTCACAATCACATGCAAAGAAAATGCAACAATCTTATAGACTTAAAATATATAATATTTTGATAAAACCTGAAGCTAAAAACGAAAATAAACTAATGGGATTTAATAATATATAACAAACATATGGAATTAGCCTCTCCCTATAGCAGCAAGCAAATACTATATTCTGTTAATTAGGATTTGTATTTACTCAACGGTTTTGCCTTTATAAATATCTCCGCCATATTCACTACGTAACAATATAGATAAACCGTCACCACGCTAAATCTAAGCATAGT
>JBAIZL010000004.1:194308617-194373617 GCA_036971475.1 Prosapia bicincta | reverse complement strand
GACATACGGAACTAAACGAAAGATAGTAACTTGTGTACAATACCACAATACAATTAATATATTAATATTAATATACAATTAATTAGGGTGTAATCAAATAGGCTATATGCCGTAATTTCAAAAATCCATTTCAAAAAGCGAAAGAAAGTTTAAACAAGTCAATTTGTGAACAGTTTCACATACGTAAACACAGATTCAGATTAATAAATAAACTGATCACTAATCGATATAATATAGCTCCTAAACACCTGTCAGACACTACTACAAGGGGAACGGCATAGCATAACTTATTATGCACCGGTCAAACACTGTTCAAGGGGAACGGTATAGCATACCCTACTATAAACCGGTCAGACACTACTACAAAGACAACGACATAACATAACTTACTATGCACCGGTCAGACACTACTACAAGGGCAACGGAATAGCATAACTTACTGTGCACTTGTCAGACACTACTACAAGGGCAACGGCATAGCATAACTTAATATGCACCGGACATACACTACTACAAGGGCAACGGCATAGTATAACTCACTGTGCACTGGTCAGACACTACTACAAGGGCAACGGCATAACATAACTTAATATGCACCGGACATACACTACTACAAGGGCAACGGCATAGTATAACTCACTGTGCACTGGTCAGACACTACTACAAGGGCAACGGCATAGCATAACTTAATATGCACCGGACATACACTACTACAAGGGCAACGGCATAGTATAACTCACTGTGCACTGGTCAGACACTACTACAAGGGCAACGGCATAGTATAACTCACTGTGCACTGGTGAGACACTACTACAAGGGCAACGGCATAGCATAACTTAATATGCACCGGACATACACTACTACAAGGGCAACGGCATAGTATAACTCACTGTGCACTGGTCAGACACTACTACAAGGGCAACGGCATGGCATAACTTACTGTGCACTGGTCAGACACTGTTACAAGGGAAACGGTATAGCATAACTTACTGTGCACTAGTCAGACACTACTACAAGGGCAACGGCATAACATAACTTACTATTCACCGGACATACTCTACTTCAAGGGCAACGTCATAGCATAACTTACTGTGCACTGGTCAGACACTACTACTAGAGCAACGGAATAGCATAACTTACTATGCACCGGTCAGACACTGTTACAAGGGGAACGGTATAGCATACTCTACTATGAACCGGTCAGACACTACTACAAAAGGCAACGGCATAACACAACTTACTATGCACCGGCCATACACTACTACAAGGGCAACGTCATATCATAACTTACTGTGTACTTGTCAGACACTACTACAAGGGCAACTGCATAACATAACTTACTATGTACCGGACATACACTACTACAAGGGGAACGGCATAACATAACATACTATGCACCGGTTAGACACTACTACAAGGGCAACGGCATAGCATAACTCACTATTAGTAATATATTCTTGTTCCAATTTTTAAATGAAATGAACTTTGGCACATCTGGCTCTTTTTAATAAAATATTTCAAATAAATTTGTGAAATAAATTTTTTACTTAGTACATTATCCATCATCTAATAATTGGCTTAATATTATTACAGTATCTATATTCTTCCAATAGAAGTTGGAGATATTAACAGATTTTGTTCTCTCTCCTACTTGCTTTTGTTATAAACAACCTTGGCTTTATTCTAATAGAACTATAGGCTGGCGCAAATAAAAATAGCCCCGTAACTCAGCCGAGATTGTATAATGTTAATGCCAAATCAAGGATAATTCCCTCTATTTTTCTCTCACCGTGTACAACCTGCATATCATATTAGCGTAGCAAACACCCCGGATGTAGACAGGTTACTTGGTACAATGCATCGTATTCAGTGGAACAGATAGTTTTTATTTAGACTGCTATGTCCAAATGGATTCAATTAAAAAAACGTGTGAAAAGTCTCGCGAGAAACCCAGAGAGAACTATTCCTGCCAAGAGAATGGTTTAAGCGTTACTAAGAAAATATCTGAGTACGGACACCGTTGTAAATACATCGAGAAATAAGCCTAATTCAGTCAGAACTTCTGTAGTTGTTGCTAGCATCGCAGCTCGTATAAAACGAAGTCCGTAAGTCGACTCGGCATTTATCTCAGCAAGTTGGTGTGTGACGCAGATTTTCCCAAAGAGCTCTACACACTCTTTAGTGTATTTGTAAATTGTTACAATAATGCAAGATATGTCGTAAATAAACAAATTTCATTTCAGTTGTGTTGCATTTTTTTACGGGGCTACTTTTATGTTGACAAATTTATTAATAATCAACAGGTTAAATTGAAACGTTTTTAAAAGTTTCAGACACGACCAAGAAGTGCTATTTTCTATAATTGGAGTACACATAGCTATAACTCCTTATCAATACACTGAGTTAAATGTAGAAGGATTTATTAAAGTATACATTAATATATTTATTAACTGATAAATAACCTTTAACATTGAATGACTTTTAAACAAAAAATGGGGAATACATAAGGTAACATACCTGGATAAACTGGAATTAACATAACACATAAAATAAAATCAGCTGTAGAATAATATTTTATGTTATCACCGCATTTAAGTGAGAACTATACGCGAGGTCAGCTGCTAAACGGTTTTTGTGCTACACTAAGACTTGAAGACTTTTCCCCAAACAATGTTTCTGTTCAAGCACGCAAAAGAAAAATTCACTTCAAAAAATCATCAAGAGAATAAAACAGTGAGCATATGTTTACATATTTTTGGAGAAACCAATCGCAGTAGAACTTCCTTCATGGAAGGATGCGACGGTGGAACCGGAACGTCAAGTGTTTGTCTTGACGGTATTAAAACATAAAGTAATATCATGGAATACGGGAAAGTAAATTCTCATTCATATTAAATACAAGTTTAATAAAGAAATATTCTCCATAAACACTCTTTACGTTGGATTGAGTTAAACAGTATTTTAATGAAGGAAATACTTGAATACTTTGTCATTAAAACTTACTTTTCCAGCAAAATATCGGTGAAGTTTATTTACTTTACTCCTTTCGTAGAAGAAAGGATTGCAAGGGATCATTATTCTTAAAAATTAATTATTTTTCAATGTACATGTTGTTTACTTTGCCGCTGAGAGATAAGAAAGGTTAATGAGTAAAGTTCGTGCAAGCATATTTTTCCAACAAAACGTAATTAATTAGAGAAAGATTTTAAGAGATATTTTACCCGAGTTAAATACTACATGATAAACTTTGAGACATAAACTAACCCTAAAGCAACATTTAGTACAGAATAATACATTAGACGATTTAATATTCAAGGAAAGAAACGTACAAATATTACTGATTTATCATAATAAAAATACCAACTTTATAAAGTTAATACCAAAAGAGTAAACAATTTCTTTTTTTTTTTAGAACATCGTAATAGACTCACACAGCAGTAGCAATGGCTTACACTCACAAAGTAGCATACATTATTTAGACTCACTCAGTTGTAACCATTGCTTAGACTTACACAGTCGTTCCCATTGTTTAGACAAACATAGACGTACCCATTGCTTACACTCACACAGTCCTACCCATTGCTTGTACTTACTTACACAGTCGTTCCCATTGTTTAGACAAACATAAACGTACTCATTGCTTACACTCACACAGTCGTACCCATTGCTTGTACTTACTTACACAGTCGTTCCCATTGTTTAGACAAACATAGACGTACCCATTGCTTACACTCACATAGTCGTACCCATTGCTTGGACTTACTTACACCGTCGTACCCATTGTTTAGACAAACATAGACGTACCCATTGCTTACACTCATACAGTCGTACTCATTGCTTGGACTTACTTACACAGTCGTTCCCATTATTTAGACTAACACAGTCGTCCCCATTGTTTAGACACACATTGCTTACACACATTGTTTAGTACCCATTGCTTACACTCACATAGTTGTACCCAATGTTTACACTCACACAGTCGTACCAATTGCTTAAACTTGCAAAGTCGTATCCACTGCATACACTCACACAGTCGTGCCCATTGCTTAGACAGACACTTACGTAACAATTGCTTGGATTTACTTACTCAGTCGTACCCATTGTTTAGACTCACACAGTCGTTCCCATTGTTTGCACTCACACAGTCGTTCCCATTGCTTGGACTTACTTACACAGTCTTGCCCATTGTTTAAACTAACAGTCGTTCCCATTAGACCCAGAAATTCATTCTCATTGCATAGACTCACTCGTCATATTCATTGTTTGGACCCATTCAGTGGCACCCTTGGTTTAGACTCACATTACAGCATGTCTCAGGTAGGCTAATGTATGCAATTCTTTGTGTTTCAGATAGAGTGTCTGGAGTATTTGGAGAGTAATCCCTCCGAAGAAAGTTTCTGCTTCCTTACCATCAGGTTGGAGAGTAATCCCTCCTAATATAATTTCTCTTCCGTTACCATCAGGTTTTAGAGATTCTTTTTAGTTTCGAGGTGGCATTTTTTTGGACAAAGTAGACTTAAAACCGTTAAACGACCCAGTTTCTATAAAAGAAACGGTAGGTTAATAAATAATTCATAGGTTAAAAGAAAATCAACTAAAATTTTTCAGAGTAAAAAATACAAACATTATTGGCAAAGACAGCTCCAAAAAAGTACACGTGACCTTGACATCGTGAATTCTCCTCGCCAAGGTTTTTTAATGAGCCAGAAAGGGGAATAGCTGCGCAGTTTCTGAAGTCAAGAGATCAATGTTGCTCTAGCGTTTTCGTAAAATATAATAAGAAATTAGAACCTACCTTAAACGAAATGTAACTCGTTTTACTTAATAATTACGCATTGCAAATTGTTAAATTGTGGCTAATTGATTATTGTACCCCAATCTGCACCCCCGTAGTCAGTGTATTCATTCGCCATTGTCCCGAGCACCACTGGTTACAGTTCAAATAAGATATATGTTAATTGCCCCCATGTTTAGCAGCCCAGCCGGAGAATGGAGGGCGCTAAACTGACTCATATTTGCAGTTGAGGCGCAGCTGTGTACATTAGCTATTATTACGTGCGTAAGGGCCTAATGAACTTGCCCGATGTGTTTGCCAGCGGAAGCATGATTTCTCGGATTCTATTCTAAAGTTACAATTAGGGTGCGATTGGGAGAAACAGTACATTTACGCGAAAAATAAAATAAAGAATCGACACGTATAAAAACACGGTTTTATTCAGATATTATTATTTTTATACAATGAAATAAATTGTAGAATTTATAAACTTGGAGAGTATTTTTTTGAAATTTAATACTTTGTAAAACACACATCAAAACTCTTGATACAAGAAAAAAATGAAAGATATTTACATTAAAAAATTAGATGTTGGAGTAATGGTAAGAGGTCGGATTCGGATAAAAACAAAGTTACAAATTACCAAACATCAATAACTGGAAGACAAAACAATAATAAATGTTTAAACAAACTGCTTATAAAAAGTAATAAATACTTCAAAAAAGTTGAAAGTTTCCCCTCTTTTTAATGATTAAATCAATTTGCATTTGTAAAATGGTAACTACGTACCACTTTAACTATGGTCAAACCTCATACGCTTTATTAAATGTACGCGTGAACTTCATGTTCTTTATTGAATGTACCTTCCCGCTTTGTGTCCATTGCTCTATAAAATGTACTTTCCCTTAGATGTGCTCTGCTAAATTACGTTCACTTCTATGGGCTCTATCAAATCTACGTTCACGTCCATGTGCTCTATTAAATGTACGATCACTTCTATGACCTCTATTAAATGTAAGTTCAAGTTGAATGTGCTTTAATAAATGTACGTTCACCTTCATGTGTTCTAATTATTGTACGTTAACTTCCATGTGTTCTAATTAATGTAAATTCAAGTTGAATGTGCTTTAATAAATGTGTATACGGCTTGATGTGCTTTATTAATGTACGATTGGTCTTAATGATTTTATTTATTGTATGTTCGAGCGCAATGAGCTTCATTTAAATAACTCTTATATACTATGTGCTTTAATATCTATTAGGTTGCATGTGCCTTGATCAAGTTATTTGGAGCCTCATTCGTGTATTATTGCACGTTGATATTCCAAATTAAATTTACGTTTGACCTTCTTGTACTTTATTAAATATGTGTCTGAACTTCACGCGCAGTCCAAGTCCTATCATGATTGTTTTATTATTACGTACGTTCGATCGGCATGTGCTTCTTTATATGTGTTAAGCACACGAATGTGCTTCATTAAATGTGTGTAGGAAATCCACGCCCGAACTACACGCGCAGTCCAAGTGCTATCAGGATTGTTTTATTATTACGTACGTTCGATCGGCATGTGCTTTGTTATATGTGTTAAAGCACACGAATGTGCTTCTTTAAATGTGTGTCGGAAAACCACGCCCGAACTTCACGCGCAGTCCAAATGCTATCATGATTGTTTTATTATTACGTACATTCGAGTAGCATGTGCTTCGTTATATGTGTTAAAGCACACGAATGTGCTTCATTAAATGTGTGTCGGAAATCCACGCCCGTACTTCACGCGCAGTCAAAGTGCTATCAGGATTGTTTTATTATTACGTACGTTCGATCAGCATGTGCTTCGTTATATGTGTTAAAGCACACGAATGTGCTTCATTAAATGTGTGTCGGAAATCCACGCCCGAACTTCACGCGCAGTCAAAGTGCTATCAGGATTGTTTTATTATTACGTACGTTCGATCAGCATGTGCTTCGTTATATGTGTTAAAGCACACGAATGTGCTTCATTAAATGTGTGTCGGAAATCCACGCCCGTACTTCACGCGCAGTCAAAGTGCTATCAGGATTGTTTTATTATTACGTACGTTCGATCAGCATGTGCTTCGTTATATGTGTTAAAGCACACGAATGTGCTTCATTAAATGTGTGTAGGAAATCCACGCCCGAACTTCACGCGCAGTCAAAGTGCTATCAGGATTGTTTTATTATTACGTACGTTCGATCAGCATGTGCTTCGTTATATGTGTTAAAGCACACGAATGTGCTTCATTAAATGTGTGTCGGAAATCCACGCCCGAACTTCACGCGCAGTCCAAATGCTATCATGATTGTTATATTATTACGTACGTTCGATCAGCATGTGCTTCGTCATATGTGTTAAAGCACACGATTGTGCTTCATTAAATGTGTGTCGGAAATCCACGCCCGTACTTCACGCGCAGTCAAAGTGCTATCAGGATTGTTTTATTATTACGTACGTTCGATCAGCATGTGCTTCGTTATATGTGTTAAAGCACACGAATGTGCTTTATTAAATGTGTGTCGGAAATTCACGCCCGAACTTCACGTGCAGTCCAAATGCTATCATGATTGTTTTATTATTACGTACGTTCGATCAGTATGTGCTTCGTTATATGTGTTAAGGCACACGAATGTGCTTCATTAAATGTGTGTCGGAAATCCACGCCCGAACTTCACGCGAAGTCCAAATGCTATCATGATTGTTATATTATTACGTACGTTCGATCAGCATGTGCTTCGTTATATGTGTTAAAGCACACGAATGTGCTTCATTAAATGTAAGTTCTTGTACTTTATGTTACATTTAACATACTATTACAGTTTGTAACTGTAGACAAACTTGAGCCTGTAGCACAGGACAAGGTCTTTCCAACCCTGGTACTTGCTAGAGCCGTGGTGTGACACTGTAATACGATGGGACGCAGCCGCGGTCGTAGTCTAAGGCTATTGGCGCTCTTCCTTATTAACCCAAATTTTTATTTAAACTCTTAGGTAAATCTGTAATCATACAAGCTTAAAGTTTAATAGAAACATTGCATTAGCGTAGTGCATTTTGCTTACTTAGTGAACGACCGGGAAGTATCTCCTTGTCGCTAATGTTGTGACTACAATATGCGGCTATTGAGTGAATCCGGCACTAAAATCTGCGTCCGTAATGCTCCTATTGTACAGTGTCGTCTACTGCTTCTTATTCTTGGGTGTTGAGGTGCTACCATCTACCTCAGGCAAATTACACCACTATTAGACACTTCAAGTTCACGATTAAAGAATCCACACCTCATCCTGATTTCAAAGTCTTTGATTGTTTTTGTTAATAGAATAGAAACTCAACTAAGATCCCTAAATACTTTAGCTTCTACAAATACGTCATAGAATACCGAACTTTCTTACCTGTAGATTCTTCATTGTAGTATAACATACATTTAATAGATGTTATCGAGATTTAATGTTTACGTTCCTATGTTTCATACTGTAACATTAGCAGAACTATCAAGTGAACACAAATCGTTAAACTATTCCAAATCTTTAGCGTAATATAAAGTAGCAAGTAAGTTTGTTGTGGGAACTGTAACCCGTTTCTGTTGTCCGTTTTTATCTCCACCGCAGTTTTAGTCCTTTCATTTTTATATCAAAATGGTAACAATTCATTTTCATTTGTCTTATATTTGAATTAAAATGGTAACAATGGATTTCATTTACAACATTTATACATCAGAGTGGCGACATAGCATTCCATTTACACCATCTTTGCTTCGAAATAAATGCATTTTCAGTTACAACATCATTGCAACAAATCTGATAACAATACATTTTATTTACACCATATACAAGTCAAACTGTTAAAAATACATTTTATTTACACCAACTTTGCCTCAAACCGTTAGCAATACATTTTGTTTACATCATCGATGCGTCAAACTGTTAACATTATAATTCACACCACCTCTGCATTAAACTCTTAACAGTAGTTTAAACTTTACACGAGCTTTGCATCGCCTTGTTAACAATACATTTCTTTACGCCATCTTTGCTTCAAACTGTTAACAATACATTTCACCTTACACCATATTTATAGAAATGGTAACAATGCGTATAATATTTATACCATCTTAAATGGTAATGCATTTCTTTTTTATAATTATTGCAGCAATTGAAGCCACACAATTTTACGCCCTCTTTAGAATAAATGCAACAACACATGGCTTTTTACATTATTTGCATTTATTTGTACGGCTTCTAGAACATTGTTTCTAATATGGTAAGAGCAGCAGTTCGTCTTGTTATTACGGACAAAGTATTGGTATACCACGGGTTCTGTACCTCCAACACCTGGATGATGCAGTGGAGGTGAAGACGAGCCTATTACTCACTCCAGCATTAATGTAAGACACGGAACCAAGATATGACAGCCAATGAAGACAAACGTGTTTTCACGAGAGCTAAGATGATGTATTACCAGCTACGTATCCACTATTCAACTAGTTGTCAATTATGTAAATCCACACTGCCTACTTGGCCGAAGCGGCGGCTAATGCATGCTCTTTAAACATCTAATTTACATCGCTACAAGCTGGAACAGAATGTCTGTATCATAATATTACGCTTTCTAACTCTTCCTTCACATGTAATACCGACAGTTAATAAGTTAATGATATATCCAACTCGTGGTGATTAGAACCTCGCAAACACTAAATAATTGTACCTCCATGCAAAGGTATAACCGTCGATTATTCACGTCTCAATCTCTGTAATTATTTTTAATATTTTAAACATATTTCTTTCCTTTCTTAACTTTAATCTCAGATAAATCTACTCAGAAGTTATAATACAGGATATGAATTAATTATATAACAATATTATTTTAAAAGTTTAGAAATTATAAAATTAATTAAATGTAAACGAGTTAATTTGCAGTTTTCATAAATTTGTCTATCAGTCGCAATTATGAAAATTGTATATTGTTTCCTTTCAATTCCTTTTATAAGTACAAACTTTTCTTATATATATATATATATATATATATATATATATATATATATATATATATATATATATATATCTTGTTCAAATTTTCTATCGTTAGTAAATTACTTTTTATTCATCCACTGAATTTCAAATGGATTTTCTAAATCTGTAGTAGGTGACACTTGACTTTAATAGTTTTTTGAAACATTAATTCTTGGATTAAATTTTATTATTTTATTTTAATTTTATATGGTAAGATAAACTGGTCACAAAAGGGGCAAGGTATCCAATATAGTTACTTTGTCCCATTTGACTTAAAATAAGTAATAACATATTTTTTTATAAAACCGCTGGTGTTATGTTATAGGTTATGTGGTAGAACAGCTGTTTTAACGCTTAGATCATGTTACATTATTTAATTTAATTGTAATAGTTTAAATAAATGTAACTAAAATAAAATTTCCCTTTATTGACGAAAATAGGAATTGACTGTAAAAGCTTTTTATTTTGAAATCATTTTCAAAGCATTTCCAAGCATTTTTTATCCATAATCTAGTTCATATTTGACCTAATTAAAACTGTAAAACATATCGTAGGTAAAATTCGATTTCATAAACATATTTACTTGAACTGAGTTCTCTACGTTTAAATGATTTTAAAATAAAAACCAAGTCGTCTTCAATATTGTTACAAAACAAGCAAAAAGCGTAGTTCGCTTAAAGCCTCAAACTACATTTTATACAGACTTACAAATGTGATTTAACTTCATATATAACCTATCTGTATTTATGTACTTCATGGTCTTGCCGGAAATATAATATTCAGGGTATCTCGTATTTACAGTTCTAAATGGCTTGCACTTACTCTATTCTTAGATGGCCTTTTATTGGAGTACAAAAATTTAGTTATTTATTTACTTATAAAACAAACGCATTTACTTTTAGAAGAATTATGTTTATGTACAAAGGCTAGATGTTAATACTTGCCTATATCCGACATAAATGAGATTTAAAATATCGTTTGTCCAAGTAATATAAACAATAAGCTTGGACAAGTTAGCTACCTTTGAAACAGAATAAATGATTTCCGTTTATTAAAAAGCAAAGTTTATTCAACTTTGTCTAAGCGTGAATACAAACTTTGAGTGTAAATTCCAGCGTATAGTATTGATAATTTAAGTTTGCCTTAAGTTCAAGTAATTCTGTGTTACGCGGGGCGTGAATCATTAATGCCATCGTGACGTCATACTGCTTGCTTCAGAGAGTTGAGCGCAGACATTATATTCCATATTTTCTAATGCCACTCCATTTTGAATTTCACAATAAATGAAAGCGTGTACAATCATGTGTAACATTCTGAAGACATTCAAAAGATTTCTTAAATAACATTATAGAAATAATATAATGTATCACTCTTAAATAATTAGGTGTTACACATAAATTCATTTACATATTTAATTTTTATTTTATAATTAGATCGGCCCAATATAAAAGAAAATTTTTGTTTTCTTGGTGGACACTTGTTAATCTCTCGTAAGAAGTATGGCGCCCCTAGCGGCCAAAATTGTAAAATATCGTACGATGTTGGTAAGTTAAGGAAGTTGACCAGATCATGCCATATAACGTAAACGTGGGATGATACCTGCGAACCAATCAAAAATGTATATAAGAACAAATAAGGGTAGGGGTTGCATGAGAACTCAGCTTCGCGCGTATATCCAACTGCCCCACTTCACAAAAAGTCTTTGGACGAGACACACGTGATAGTAATTTCGATCATGATTTAGAAAATTTGTAAGCTTTCATTAATCAAAATTTAATATGTCAAGACCGGTACCAGTTTCTTAATGCAACTTACAGAATAAGCCAGGACCTTTTTTTATGAGTTCCAAATAGTAAAAGTTCGTTCCTTTTTTTGTTTAAGTGGGCTTATTGCAAGAGCGATGTGCAGTGATAAATAAAATACGTTATAGTGTTATACAAGTGGTGTGCACAACTAGGTACGTTTTAGAGTATAATGAAGAAAATGTATTTGAATTTTAACTAACTTAAAATTTGATAGATAAATAATTAACACATAAACAATAAAAATCGTCTTTGGATATTCATTTCTAAAATAAATTTGCACACTTAACTTACTACCATTTCGATACATAAATTTGAACACTTAATATCTAATTGCTACATGTAAAGAATGGTTAGCAGTAATTTGATATAAATCACTTGATACATTGGTTGTCATTTGTTCAATTTGTAATTTGTGCTTAATTAATAAATTGTTTATTATTGTATTCTTAAACATCCAATGGTTATTTCGTGCGTAACCTAGTTCTATCTTCAAGATTGGAAGGCCGTCACAGACAGAGAGTTTTTGCCTGAGCTGAGACGTTAGGACTAGAATCCCTGGTAAGTAAATTTAATTATTTTGTAATAAGCAAAATAACATATTTAAATAAAGAAAAATTCCAAGGTAAATGGCAAAACTATACAATATGTTTAGCTTATTTATAATAAGGAAATGTGCACATGTATAAAATTTAGGCTCCTCTTGCATTCGTAGAAATTTTTACACTTTGTTCTCACCGGCTTTCATATCAATGAAATAGTACATTTAAAAACAAGAAACGTAGCAAACCTTTATTATTTTAATAACTTGGGGTACTGTGGTGTGTAAATGTTTTTTAATTTATTTTAAAAAAATTATAAATAAATAAAAAATTTTATGCAAAAAAAACGTTTTATTTAAATCCCGATGCACATTTAAATTGCAAAGCAATCAACTTCAAGAGTTGATTGTCTTCCAATCGAAATGTACATCCGGTTTGAAGTAAACAATGTTTGTGGCTAGTAAGTTTTATTTATTTATAATATTGGTAATATTAAATTTTGTTATTTAATCTATTAAATATCTGTTTTCAATAAATAAGCCATGGTAAACAGCTCTGATACAATTTAAAGGCAAGGTAAAATTTTCAATATTAAATCTCAGTGATATCTACAAAGTTATAGAATACAAAATTTAATCATTGGGAAATAAAAGTATAATATACACCAAAATAAACAATACTGGAACTGAATCAGCTGCAGTTGCCTTTTCTAAGTTATAGAGTCATTCTTGGTCGTTTTATAGGAACCCTTCAAACATTTTGCTATTTCCAAAACATACCTATTCGTGCAAATTAGAGCCAGAAAGATGGGGCAAGCAGCCACACTGTCATAGATAACATTGCTTTCGTTCAAGAAACGTTTGACAACCACCTTGGAAC
The DNA here is from genome assembly GCA_036971475.1 of Prosapia bicincta. Classification (NCBI taxonomy): domain Eukaryota; kingdom Metazoa; phylum Arthropoda; class Insecta; order Hemiptera; family Cercopidae; genus Prosapia; species Prosapia bicincta. Next base: position 194,360,597 of record JBAIZL010000004.1, on the reverse strand, counting down.
AAGCTTTCCTTACCCAGATCACTAAAACTGCCTATTCGTGCATAATAGAGCCAGAAATATGGGGCAACCAGCCACACTGTCGCTCAAGAAACGTTTGGCAACCACCTTAGAACAAGCATTCCTTACCCAGCTCACTAAAACTGCCTATTACTCTATGTAAACAAGAGTATTTTATGAAACTCTTCTTTGCAAGCTGAAGGAAGTTTTTCATTTATAAACTATTAAACAAATTATTTAATTACAAATCTGTATACGAAATCTACTAAGCCTATATTCTTCCTGGCCCTAATACGAAGTCCTGATGTGCACTAAATGATTGGTATAAAGGTAAAGAATGCCGCGGTAAGTAATTCTAAACCACGCCATACATGAACCGTCACTTCCTGGCAAGGCTCTGTTTTCTTAGTTAAAATCTATATAATTTCAGTCGCCTCGCTCTTCATTAATATTTATAAATTCAGATTTCTCGATTAGCTTTCCCTATGCATAACAACATTGTTTACAATGTTAGGAGTGGGATATTTAATTATTAGTAAAGCCAACTAGAATTGACAGCCTGTGTTTTCGCGTTTACGTATGAAGCGGACTTGATATTAAAGGTGTATATGGCATATTATAGCATTATATACACCATTTTTTCATATAAAGGACAGCAGCGAAAGGAGACGAAACCATAACTTAGATAGAGCTCAGAGCGTGGGATAGGACACTTGCAAATATAATTATAAAATTTCAGATTCACAGCCTCTCCTGGAGCTCCGATGACTCACAAAATTGACTCACGCAATTGTGACATCATTAATCCTAGCCCACTCTGACGTCACCAGAGACCTATTAAGACGCAACGGGGGACTTGTGGTCCCTTGATACTTTAATGGGGAATATGTTGTTATTCAAGAGGAGAGCCCCACAGGGCACAGGAGTTATAATATTTACCATTACTTAGTGCAAAGTTGTACGCCGTTAGCTTAGTTTAATGTTTGATAAATAAGCAAACCTTCAAAGTATTTTTAGGTAAAAACAAATTCTGTAAAAATACTTTCTTTGTGAGTTATGGTACCGAAAAATAACCTAACCCTAACCGCCTGACATTGTTACACCTTGCTCGTTAAAATACTTCTCTTCTGTATATTATTGCATCTTTGTATTTTGTGTTGCCGAAAATTGGTGCCTTCATAAAAAAATATTTGTTAGAAACAATAATGAAGTCCAATTGATGTACACTGATATATAAATTTGAGTTTGCGTGGGTGCGCGTGCGGGTGTGTGTGCGTGTATCTGTGAGATTTTGTATGTTTGATTTTGATAAATACACACAAAAAATAATTTCTAGATATGTTTCAAAATATTGTAATTTACTAACAAAAGTATTAACGTCTTAACTTTATATCCCCTTGACAACTAAATTTGACGTGTATGAGTTTGGAAATAATTTATTTCAGTGGTGCCAAACAAAGATATCTAAATATCCCTGTCAGTAGTTACGATAATAAAGGCTAGAAATGTAAACGTTCCGTAACCAAAGATACTACTTACAGCGCATTTGCAGCTTTTTATCGACTGATTTTAAAATGAGAGACTTGGCACACACACATCATGCCATTTGCAAAGCCAAACGTGGTCTATTGTAGCGGCTAAACGTTTTTTTATAATGCGAACGTAACTACTTTAAAAACAGCTTCAAACCTTATCTAAGTTATTATCCTTGATTACAAAACGTTCGTGGTTAACGTATAAAAAGCAAGTATATATATATATATATATATATATATATATATATATATATATATATATATATATATATAAAACTTTGCAACACTGATATCTTGTATTCACTTGGCACTTTCACTCTATGTAAACAAGAATCTTACTTGGTACTAATACTAGTTAACTTTCGAAGATTGATAGTATCTTAATTGTCGAGCACGATTTGATGCTCATGTAAGCATTTGAAATAATTTTTTTATTAATCTTTATTTTGAAATCTCTGTTTATTCACAGAAGAAATCAAACGTTTTAGCTGTGCATATAAAACCTATTGAAAACAGTACATGAAGATGATAATGGGAATATTTGACGGTTCCCAACATTGCGTGATGTATACTCAGTGAAATGAATATAACGTTTGACGCTTGGAATTGGCTTCGTTAGATTAACGAAGGAGTAAGGTCACACAGCAGATCTCTCTCATCTCCCTCTAACTTACGCTGGAGTAGGTAGACGTGTTTCCTCACTCACCGAACCACACACACACACACGAGTATATATATATATATATATATATATATATATATATATATACATACTTGTTTACCCGTCGTGTGTTGTTGCGATATCAGACAATAGAAATGCCAGGAAAAATCGTTTTGAAAAAATTGCATTTAAATTGTGTCATTTTTATGAAAATAGAATACTTATATTGGAGAAATTGTTTAAGATGTCGTTCATTTTCTGTTTATTTATTTGATTTCTTTTGGATAGTTGTATCTCCTAATAAGATTCTGATCCACATTTGAATTTCCCGAAGAATTGTATTAATTAATTCCATCGTGTATTTAGTGTTACTGGATAACATCTACAGCCCACTGCCCATTGTATATGATATCACTTGGCGATAAATTACTAAATTTCAATAATATTTCTATAACTTAAGCGGAAAAATAACAGACTTATTCATACTTTTCTCAGAACAAAAAAATTAGCCAAAACAATATTAATTACGTTCAAATTTAACACCCCAAAAGTAGATTGCGAAGTAGGCCCACGCGAAGTAGTCCCTACTATGCTATGTTTATGTCGTCCTGTGTTTTATTTTGCCATGAATGTTTTTAAAAAAACTACTTTATACAGTTTTTGACATTCTACGTGCAGCAAAGAATCTTCTCAAAAAAATAGTTTTTGAGATTATTTCTGACAAAAAAACAGCCTATGTCTCTATATATATATTATATATATATATATATATATATATATATATATATATATATATATATATGTATATATATATATGTACGAATAGTTATAATCTGGAGTACATCCGTTCATTCTGCAGTGCATAAAATCGCAGTTCCGACATTTCGCTAGAATCATATCCAGCATTGACGAGGTGAACCCAAAAACAGTTGACTCGCTCTTCAAATGTTGTTGGGTTCAACTCGTCAATGCTGGAGATTGAAGAACACCTCAATGCATACATCAAACCTGAAATTTATAACTCAAACTTTGCTACACACGCTATCAAAAACAAACAATCATTCCCCACATTAAAAAACGTACACCTAATAAAAAAAAGTACAAAAAGGCCTCAAAATGACAATTTGGAAACAAATACAAATTTATAAACTTAAAAATAATATCATTAACGAACAAATACAAATAAAATCAAAAAAACGATAAATTAATCAACCTAATAGACAAAATTAAGCCCAAAACAAACTTAAAAGACTCGCACAGTGCAGTGAATCCGAAAATAGAACATAAAGGTACAACACACCTGTTGACAACGTGATTTCCACTCAGTTCGCAGCTACTACAACCTCCGCTCAGAATGCCCATGATGGAGACAAATTCAGTCTTTGAAAGTTAACTCGCATAAATACCAAGTAAGATTCTTGTTTAAGTAAATATAGTGAAAGTGATAAGTGAATACAAGAAAACAGTGGTGCAAAGCTATATATATATATATATATATATATATATATATATATATATATATATATATATATATATATATATATATATATATATATATATATATATATTATTTATTTGTGTGTGTTTATGTGTATTGGGTGTGTGAGTGTGTGTGTGTTTGTATGTGTGTGTTTATTGGGTGTGTTTGCGTGAGTGTGTGTGTGTGTGTTCATTAGGTGTGGGAGTGTGTATGCGTGCGTGTGTGGGTGTATATGAGAGAAAGAAAGAGATGTCATAAAAGGTTATGGCACAAAGATAAAAACAGGGTGCGAAACATGTGGAATGAAAGTAAGCGGTGGAATGAGTGAGATCGCAGAAGAGAGGCCAAAACAGAAATGATGTCGGAGAGCTAGGAGGAAGAGGAGAAGGAGGCACGACAGAGAGTGGAATAACGATTAGGAGACAGATGTATAAACGGAACATACCGTCCCAGTGTAAGTTCACTAATACGTAAGGATTACGTAGGTAAGCAAGGAATTTGTGTGCATTCGTCGCACGTGCTCGCTTCCCAGGGAATATTATAAACAAACCCTCTACAAACAGATCCGTTCCCTTTATTCTAGTTTTATATGTTCTGCTGTAGTTTCTTTGTCGTTGGTATGCTTACTAATTCTCTCAGTAAAACCGTGTTTGATGTAAATAATAAAACCTCGAAGACTGTGTCGAGGCACAGGCGATAGCAAAATTGGTTTTATTCGTTGATATAGCCACTGCCTTGAATAACAAGGCTTTCAATAGAACTAATAATTTAATTGTAAAGTATTTGAGCAAGCAATTTTATTGGTTAATTCATACTCGTTATAATCTACTTGACTACTTATTGTTATAAGAAAAGATTTTAACATAGGCAGGCTTTTGTAATCAAGAACAAAATTTATTTTTGTTTTATTTTTCTATAATTTATTTATTTATATGTGGTTTTATAAACGAGATTTGGATTTTGTACTCAAGAACAGTTGTAGACCTAAACATTGTGTGTTCAGAGATTAATATTTTTGCCACATTTCGGACGCAAGAAAGCCTTCAGATTGCCCAGTACACAATTAATCTCATCTATACAACAGCTGTCTTATGTAGCTTAAGTCACATTCCGCACTGGAAACTATAGACTTTAAGTATTATTACCTAACGTCCTTATCAACTTACAAATTTAATAATATATATTTAAACAAATAAATAATAATAACGGCCTAAATATTCTAATTAATTGTATTAAATTACGTATTTTTACTAAAGTTTTTTAAAAAAACAATTAGTTTATCCAGAAAGTATTTAAGCCTGTTGATAACATCTTCATTCCGAGTCTTACGGCTGTGGAAGGGGCCACGACGGTCTCTTTTAGAAGGTTGAACCTTAGGCACGAAATTAAATAACAACTTGGAGAAACTGTGCTGTATTTTTTGTATTATAAATAAATAAACCTTTTAACCATAAAAACTTTTATTAAACCCTTTTGTACATTTCCATTGCAAAGCAATCATCTTCATAAAAAACCACTACAATATTTGCTTATAATAATCTCCACTGAAGATGATAGTTTTGCAATAAAAACCTACATTAAGATATAAATAAAACGTTTTTGAGGTTAGGAAGTTCTATTTATTAATACCCCCTAATTAAAGAGTTTTTTTTTATCAATGGCCATCTAGGATATATGTTTTAAAACAGGTAAAACTTTGTTATATTTACGACAGCTCTAAGTCCACTCTAAATACAAGTCATGCCATTAGTGTTTGAGTTACGCAGGTTCGAAAAAAATCTAAAATAAAATATCACTGAATCTATAGGTGAGATTAAAACAGATTACTAAACTACGTTTAAACCATATCTCCTGATACTGCTTCGAGTATTATGTGAGAGGCAAGTCAATTCCTACTTACGTGAACAATGACAAATTATTTTAATTATGTTTTATCAAATAATTACAACTAATATAAATAAACTTAAATAACCTATGCGTTAAAACATCTGTTCTACTACATAACATAAAATATAAAATCACCTGTTTTATGAAATCATATGTTATCACCTATTTTAGGCCAAATGGGACGAATGGACGAATAACTATAATGCATACCTTGCCCCTCATTCCTTTTCCCCCCATATAAAGCTAAAATTAATTCATTAAATTTAATAAGGATGCATTATTGAAAATATTGTGTTGACGTCAAGTGCCATCCCCAGTTGAAGGGTAAATATATAAAAGATTTCACTATAAATTTAAGAGAGTAATTGAACTCGAGTAGGAGAATAGAAGGCATTTTATTGACAATTTTATTGATTATTTGAACTATATATGTAAGAAAAATATTAAATATAATTTTCTTGTTTTGAATTTTGCCGCGTTGCGAGCATCTGCTGTTTGTTATTTTTAGAAAGATTTTCAGCTGTTGGTAAAAACATTTTTCAGCTATTTTATATATATAAATATATATATATATATATATATATATATATATATATATAATATATATATATATATATATATATATATATATATATATATAATATATATATATATATAATATATATATATATATATATATATATATATATATATATAATGAAAGAGTGAACTAATAGAAAGAATGGAACCAATTTTGGTAAAAATTAGATTTAAGGTTTTTAATGATACCAGCGAATGTAAAACAGCTGATCTTGCGCCGAGTATCTAATTGCTACATCACAAATGGCAGACCTGAGCATATGTTGCCAATACAAGAGCCATGCATATAATTTCCATAAGACACAAAGTAAGCCGATACTTGTATTGCCGTATAATGCATGATAGTGTGAAATCATGTTTGCCTAAGAGCTTTAAGGAAAGCTGTTTGAGGTGGGAAGAAGCTTTACACGACGCGGGGACGGGGCGGGGGGAGCTTAGATTGAGCTGTATAACACAGTATGTTTAAAGTGTATATTTGATGTGATAAACCTAGAACAATTTGCATAGAATAAGCAAATAATTCATTCTATTAAAGCGAAAAATTAAGTATAAATATATAATCGTTTTATTTTTAGAAACGTAAAATGTAATGTTGCTTATTCATGACCACAAAAACTGAAACCTTGACACATTAAATATTCTTCTGTAGGTTATGGTGTTAAATACAGACTGCAAGCTTTTTGTAGTGTAAAAACATTCTGTCAATATGACAATAATAACCTATCATTGGTAGGAATTTGTTATGAAGGTATTCCATATAGATGTACATTAAGTAAACCTAGTCTCTGCCAGCGGCAAAACGACATATTTGACCCAATACACCCTCTTGTAACACAAAAATAATAAAGCATAGACTATACGAATTATGTTTGACTAATCAAATATTTGCAACAAGACTAAACTACTCAGTGGGCAGTATCTTAGCTGGAGTAAATCTACGCTCAACCGGGGTGAATACAGGTGCCTCTTCTTTTTAAGCTTGAAAATAGATGTAGCCTATTTCCACTGTTTCAGGATGAAGAAGTATCTATCTGGAGTCCGATGGGGACGAGTTGTGTATTCCTGCTGTCCGAGGGTTAAGAGAAATGTCTAACCGCTGTTTGAGGGTCGGCAAGTGTCTACCATCAGTCGGAGGGTGTGAATGGTTGTCTAACTTCTTTTTATATTTTGAAAAGATATGTCTTCAAGCTGTTTGAGGATGGAGAAGTGTCTACCATCTGTCCGATGGTGTGTAAAGTTGTCTACCTTCTTCTTTAGGGTGAATAGAGATGTCTTTAAGGTTTTTGAGGTTAGGTGACTACATTCTGTCCGAGGGCGTGTAAAGTTGTCTAACTTCTTTTCGAAGGCGATACGAAATGTCTAATCGCTCTTTGGGGGTAGGGAAGTGTCTACCATCTGTCCGAGAGTGTGTAAAGTTGTACCTTCTTCTTTAGGGTGAATAGAGATGTCTTGCTTTTTGAGGTTAGGTGACTACATTCTGTCCGAGGGCGTGTAAAGTTGTCTAACTTCTTTTCGAAGGCGATACGAAATGTCTAACCGCTGTTTGGGGGTAGGGAAGTGTCTACCCTCTGTCCGAGGGTGTGAAAAGTTACCTACCTTCTTTTCAAGGGCGAAAAGAAATGTCTAACCGCTGTTTGAGGGCAGGCAAGTGTCTACCCTCTGTCCGAGGGTGTGAAAAGTTATCTACCTTCTTTTCGAGGGTGAAAAGAAATGTCTAACTGCTGTTTGAGGGTAGGCAAGTGTCTACCCTCTGTCCGAGGATGTGAAAAGTTGTTAAGTTGTTAACCTTTTTTTTAGGGTGAAAAAAAATGTCTAACCACTTTTTGAGGGTAGGCAAGTGTCTACCTTTTTTATAGGTGAAAAGAGTTGTCTTCCATGGTTTGAGGTTGAGGAATTGTGTCTACCTGGATTTTGATAATGACGAGTAGTGTCTTTTTGCTGTCCGAGGGCGAAGAAAAGGATTTACCATGGTCAATTGAAATAAAATTCAGGCCGCCTATCTGCAGTCCTGTTGCTGGATGCATACCGTCTTTAAAAGGCTCCATTACGTTTGCAAAGAGACTATGAGCAGAAGAGATTCTGATGCGTAGTGCTCAGACACAAACTCACCGCACAACCGAAGTAAAGCGCTGGAGAACAGGGTGAGTAAATGCTCTCCTAATGCACATAATATTACACGCAATGGACTAAATTACAACCCTCTCCAATACAATGTGATGAGACCCATAATACACACAAACCCTTACAAAATAAATTATAGTTTAATATCGCACCAAAATTGGAAGTAATTTTCTCTTCCTCTGAAAGATATGGTTTATTACCTGTAATACAAGAAGAAGGAAATGCTTTAAAGATGCAAAACCAACTGTTCAGTACACTTTGAAATAATTACATTTTTAGAATTTATAAATGAAACTATAACGAAACAAAGTATTTAAGCATGCATCTTCTTACATTGAACTGGTAAATATGCATTTATTCGCTATAATATAGACTAAAGGTGAATGAGTGTAAGGCAAGAAATATTGTAATTGATTTCCTACTTAGGTTTACAAAAAAATATATTATTTTATTCGATTTCAATAAATAAATACAATTAATATAAATAAGCATATACATATAACCGTAATAATAAGTGGCGAAATAAAAAGGGAAATTAATTAGCAGTGGGCGTTATTAACCTAACCGCAATTGAAAGAATAAATTACCTGCCTCGCAAAAATATAAATATGTTAGTAATTGTATACATATATATTCTTAATATTAAAATTTAGTTACTTTTACCTAGCTGCTACAACGGTGTTATTTTTTTTTTTAAATACTCTTCAAACCCATTGGGTTGATATTTCTCAAGCGGTTATGGAGAACCATTCAGGATGAGCAACTACAGAAGTGATTCAAGATATTTCAAATAATAAAAAAACACAAGTAGAATGATTATGTGGACGGACAAAAAATACGCCATTTTCTATTTGAGTCAGTATACATTTAGATATATTTGTAAATATTTTGAAGCATTTAATATATTGATAATATCTGCAGGTTCGCGCAACGTAATAGCCAAGACAACACTTCGAGCAGAGTGTTTTTGTAGCTGTTGCTGGTTTGCAAAGGACATAATCTCAATATCTTGGATTGATGAATCACTTGCAGCAAATAGTTTTATAAATATCCTAGTTAATGGAAGGGTTGTACTTTAACATAATAATTTAACGAGAAAAATGGCATCTAAATATAGTATAAAGGAATCTAAAAAGGTATAATATATAAATTATTGTTTTTATAAATTTAAATTGTTTTACGTATTGATTCTCTACAGACGGTACATGATGTAGCTAAATGTTTACCACAAATAACATTCCCTTTACAATGAAAGCCTTGCATATATTAAAATTGAAATTACGCTTGCAAAAAGCATTGCTCGTGAACATAAGAGAGCCTCATTTACAAACCCTTTAAATGTCTGAATGAGTGAGGGGGGTGGGTCAAGCATGACAAAGGCTGTTTTTGTACTCTATAATGTCTGCACATAATTGTGAAGAAAATAAAAACCTGGGTTGTACAATGGGCCCATATTGCTTAACATTTTACTCTCCGTTCAATGACTCACTATGCTTAACTTTTTCAGTTTCCATAACATAGAAAAAACACACAAGACAAATATATGAAGCCAAAATACTTTTCACTTCAGTAAACGAATCATTAAACCAATGTTATGGTGTTGCTAAATAGAAAACCATGAATTACCTGTGTAATCGTGAATAACCTGTTGATAGTGAACACTGCAGATCATTTCCATGAACAACGTATAGCACAAAATAATATAGCAATAAGGACGACTGGAGGAAGGACATTGGAATGAGAACATTAGGCGTGAGGACGTTGAGAGAAAGGATATTGGGCTGAGGGCGTTGAGAGAAAGGACATTGGAGTGAGAGCATTATGCGTGAGGTCGTTGGGAGAAAGGATATCGGGCTGATGGCGTTGAGAGAAAGGACATTAGAGTGAGAGCATTAGGCGTGAGGACGTTGGGAGAAAGGATATTGGGCTGAGGGCGTTGAGAGATAGGTCATTGAAGTGAGAGCATTAAGCGTGAGGACGTTGGGAGAAAGGATATTGGGGTGAGGGCATTGAGAGAAAGGACATTGGAGTGAGAGCATTAAGCGTGAGGACGTTGGGAGAAAGGATATTGGGCTGAGGGCATTGAGAGAAAGGTCATTGGAGTGAGAGCATTAAGCGTGAAGACGTTGGGAGAAAGGATATTGACCTGAGAGAAAGAACATTGGAGTGAGAGCATTAGGTGTGAGGACGTTGGGAGAAAGGATATTGGGCTGAGGGCGTTGAGAGAAAGAACATTGGAGTGCGAGCATTAGGCGTGAGGATTTTGGGAGAAAGGAAATTGGTGTGAGAGCATTGGGCGTGAGGACGTTGGAAGAAAGTACATTATGTGGATTGATTAGTAAAATTATAACACTGCTAAGCAAACGTCTAGAGCTGTTAGACTGTTATTAATACGGATAACAATATTAGAAAGTGTTTGGAGAAGCAATGTAGGAAATGAGGAAGATGTTCTAAACGAGGTTAAAAACAAACACGTCGCTTGGATATAACTCTTGGAGATTGGACATTAAAGAGTATTAAAATAGGAGTTGGAAGTAGAGGCGACGGTCTGTCAAACACAGAGTAGGGATTATTGCAATAGATTAGCGACCTAAGACAAAGCGAACAGAAATAGACGAGAAGAGAAGGTTTTCCATGTATATATATATATATATATATATATATAGTAGCGAGTATCGCCATATGTCGATGAAGGAGATGCGGATTGCCGAGATATTCAATGATTATGGTAAATATAGGATAAGCGTTATCCACGTCAGAGTGATGTAGTTGGTGGAGAACTTTAGTTTTAGTGTGGTTAAATATACAGATATTCGGTTAGAGTGTATATGTGTGTTGTGAGGGAGCTAGTGACCACCCAAGGAGACTAAGTGACGTAGTAACTTCGTAGTGGGTGGAGTTCCATGACAGTCGTGTGCTGGAAACGGCCTTGTACGAGGATGAGCGGGTTTATTAGACATCATCAACAGATACTTAAGTAAGGTTACTTTTAAAATTTTACTTCCTAAAACAAAATATATTGTAAACTGTTTTAAGAAAACATCGCATTTGAACTGATGAAGGCTTTTGTAAATATATGACTCTTAGTATTATTATAATGAAAATATTGGAAAGAACACCAATACCACAAAAAATATTCAATAATAACAAATAAAACAAGTTACTTAAGATTAAACCCTTATGTACATTTCGATGACAATGTCATCATCATCAGAGGGTCTTATTAAAAAATTACAATCTAGCAAACAAGAAGTTACAAAAAAGAATGATCATTATAGTATTATATTTAAATAATTTAACAAACATATTTTAAAAAATATATAATTAAATTTAAAATTTAACTACATTAGCCTTTATATTTAAAGCTTGTTGAAAAATCATCAAAACCAATCTAATACAATGAAATACAGTAAGGTTTAGCAATACACCCCAGTACTATGTCTCTAAGGAGGATACATTGAGTAAGATTCTAGGTGCTATGCACTTTCAAGTAAATCTATATGAACGTTCTTAAATGAAACAAGCACTGGTTTCTTATTCTACAAACTGGCTAACAAGACCGCATGAGTTGAAAGTGTGGTTTATACATATTTTCTGAGTAATGAATCAAGTTGGTCGAACTATTCAAACGGGGTTTGCACACTTTAAACTGCACATAGCAATATACCTCTAAATACTACTGTACAAAATCTTCAGTATTTCAGGTGTCAGTGCCATTTTATTATTTCTCATGTATCGGAGGACGCCCTATGTTGTAAGGTTACTCCGACAAAGTCGACGGTTACAGGTTGGCTGAATACCTTCTGTTCTATTGGTCTTCAGGAATGAAGAAAACGAATTTACAAAATAAGAAATCCTTTAAAATGACCACTAAATAAAGAATAAAGAAGAGTAACAAAAGGTAGTGAGTAATATGGAAATAAAGATGGATTAAAGAGATGACAGAACAATTAATACGTTCCATATCGGTTCCTTGGAGGAAACCTAAACAAAAAGATGTGACACAGGTATGTATAACATCTATACATTAAGGCTCAGAGCTTCTTGAAATGGGTAAGACTAATAAAACCACATGTATGCATACAGAGATGGCGCATTACGGATAGTTTTGGAAAGAAAGAGATAAGATTGCGAGAGTGCGGGGACTAGAGATATAGCTTAGATGTTGGGTGCGGTATGTAGCCAAGAGACGTACAATAGTTTGCTGAAGACTTAAAAACATTCTAGGAAACAAAAATGAAAGGTTTGAAACAACAACGAGAAAGACTACAAGAACAAAAATTGAAACTTTTCTCTAATAAATTATAAGACTGATTTATTTCGTTAGAGAAAAGAATTTTATTTCTCTGGAAAATGCTTGTCCTGTATGCCTACTTGTGACTAGAAGACATAGAAACACATAATGACATCCTTTTATACCATCAACACGGGCCAGGAAATAAAGACGGTGCAGCTAGTTTACTCAAGGAACAAGGTAATCAAGGACAAGAGCATGTAGGGCATTGTAGTAAGGAAAATAAGCATGTTGCATTCAAAGCTTTTAATGTGGTAACTAAGTATAGAAATGTGCCAGTCAAGGACGAAAATCTGGTTAGCAAGGATGGTAGAGTGATAACTAAGTATGGATATGTGGGAACCAAGGACGAAAATGTGGTTAGCAAGGATGGTAAATTGGTAACTAAGTATGGATATGTAGTAGTAAAGGACTAAAATGTGGTTAGCAAAGATGGTAAATTGGTAACTAAGTATGGATATGTAGTAGTAAAGGACGAAAATCTGGTTAGCAAGGATAGTAAATCGGTAACTAGGTATGGATATGTAGTAGTAAAGGACGAAAATGTGGTTAGCAAGGATGGTAAATTGGTAACAATGTATGGATATGTAGTAGTAAAGGACGAAAATGTTGTTAGCAAGGATGGTAAATTGGTAACTAAGTATGGATATATAGTAGTAAGGGATGAAAATGTGGTTAGCAAGGATGGTAAATTGGTAACTAAGAATGGATCTGTGGCAGTCAAGGACGATAATGTGGCTAGCAAGGATGGTAAATCGGTAACTAAGTATGTATATGTAGTAGTAAAGGATGAAAATGTGGTTAGCAAGGATGGTAAATAGGTAACAAGGTATGGATATGTAGTAGTAAAGGACGAAAATGTGGTTAGCAAAGATGGTAAATTGGTAACATGGTATGGATATGTAGTAGTAAAGGACGAAACTGTTGTTAGCAAGGGTGGTAAATTGGTAACTAAGAATGAATATGTGGCAGTCAAGGACGAAAATGTGGTTAGCAAGGATGGTAAAGTGGTAACGAAGGATTGGGTTCAGATAATGAATGAATTTTGATGAAGTAGTAAGGTACAATTGGTGAACAACGATGCAGTGAGGTATGCAAAAAGGTAATGAGGTAATAAATGGAGGTAATACAGTAATAAAAGAAGACATTGAAGTAAAGAAAAAAGAAAACTATGTGAATATAGGAGATTAATTGGTAATAAAGACGGATAGTGTTAAAAACACGAGGTATTAAGGATAGCAATTTGACTGCCTACGTCCACTCTATATTCCGAAGCTGAGCAGATCTGAAATGTGAACCTTGTGTCCATACTGGCGCAGATTTCTTCGTCGATAGCGATGGGATTCCTTACCTCTGCTAAATAATTGGCATTAAGTATTTTACGTTTACAAGATTCCTTGGTTCTTTAAATATTTATTCTTAAAACAAAACAAAAGACAACCATCTCAAATGCAAATCTGACGCAAAACTTTAGCGTTAAAGATTTAAATAAATAAGTAATGTCTGATCCGTGAAGAAATAATAACTGAGAGCGTCCCTTGGATTGGGGTCATGCAAACATCCAATGTTTATCCATCACTTAAATATCGGCAACTCAGTTTTGTGATGGAAGGAAATCGCTGTTACACGAGGCGTGAATCATTAATACGACGTCAGTATCTACGGTTGAGTTAATTCCACTCGTCAAAAGTTGCCGGAGCTACACGAAATTGTTCATCCTTCGTACACATTCTAGTCCCTCTCAATGCGTGTATACATAACTACCATTGGGGCAAATTATTTTAACCTATTTTTAGCATATCTTTCAAGTTAAATTTTCTTTTCAGAGTGTGAGATATTTTAAAATGCACTCTTATGCTGTAGGAGTGTCAAAAACAGTAATAACAAGTAATATAAACGAAAATTATTTAAAGTCAGTTCCTACTTAGGACAACAAAGAAAACGATATTTTAGTTACTTTATATTGAATACTTACAATTAATACAAATAAAATGACAACCTATCCATTAAAACAACTGTTCTACCACATAACCTATAACATAAAATCATCTGTTTTCAGAAATCATATGTTAACACTTATTTTAAGCCAAATGGGACAAAATAATTTTATTTCCATACATTGCCCCTCTCGTGAAAATATTTCTTTTCCCTGTATAAAACTACAAGTTTCAAAATGTGTAGGCTACTTGAACTTCAATAGATAAATATTAGTATTTTATTAACGATTAAAAATTTTAACCATATGTGTATATATATATATATATATATATATATATATATATAAAATACGTTTTCTTGTTTAATAATTTAAAATAAAAAAACATAGGTTATACAAATACAAGAATATTTATTAATTTATATCCAAAACTTTTCGTTGGTAAAGAGTACCAACATCAATGATGATGACTCAGGACGGCACAGCCAGCCATTGAAAGTTAGCTCGCATAAATACCAAGTAAGATTCTTATTTAAGTACATAAGTGAAAGTGATAAGTGTATACAAGAAAACAGTGTTCCATAATCTACAAATATATATATATATATATATATATATATATATATATATATATATATATACGAGTGTGTGCTAAGAAGAAAAAGGGAATGTATATGGGGGTGCTTTAAGAGACTTTAATGAGTTGTAATTATAATGATACATTTATTTATAATCCATAAATTTACATTTGTTTAATTTTAACATCATTCAATTCTTTCTAAATACTATCCCTAAATTAATTTGTTTGTTGTAAAACCCAATCGGAAAAATGTCTTTAAAACCGTAACACCTTGGGACTTATAGATATATTAGATTATAGTGCACACACACGTAGCCTTACATAACCCAATACATTTCTTGCAGCGGATGCTTTTTGGATTAGCTCCTTGCTTTAGCCAGCTGTGGTGACTTAATGCACGCATTTGTATAGGCTGCTACTTATCTATTACTCTTATTAATGAAGTGTCAGCTTAATAATGGAATTTAACTTTCACGCCATAAATAATTTAAATACGTTTTCCCTTGTTTCAGACATACGTAATTTGAAATTTATCATAGCAAAACTATTTCTCCAATAATATATTGGGCGTCTGCCTTAAACATTACCCGATATAGTTCGCCCTAGATGGCATTGTGATGCATGAAGGCTCCTAATACAGAGTATAAATCCATAATGATCATAGTAACCGCAGTTTAGAGGTTATGTAACTCTGAGTACCTACCCCGGCTACTTGCGTGGGAGCTGCCCGCACGACTCCAAGAACGTGACGACACGCCGCGCTGACCACGTAGAAGCTGCACCCTGATTGAATTTTGGTTCCCTCCTGCTTAGCCCACTGCACAGCTAATAAGGCAAGATTGAGTGGGCGTGCAGTCGATACGCATTTTGAGTAATTATATAGCCTATTGATTTCTGTACGTGGGTCTGGGACACAGTTATCTGAGGATAGGCAAGAGTGTAGTTTAACAGCTGTGGTAAACTAATTTATTTTTATTCTTGTGGACCTCCATTAATTACTTTTATAATCATCTTACGAAATGGTTACAGCGAAACCTTTTAGTGAATAAATGCTTTAAATTGTCATTATATAATACATGTATATTATACAAATACATTTATATACGACATATATATATATATATATATATATATATATATATGATGAATAGTTATTATCTGGAGTACAGCTGATGAGCGAGACTGTTCAACTGTTGTTGGGTTCGCCTGGTCAATGCTAGACGAGATTCTAGCGAAACGTCGGAACTGCGATTTTATCCACTGCAGAATGAACGCATGTACTCCAGATAATAACTATTCATCATATTTTTCCATCCGTGAATGAATACGTATCAGCATATATATATATATATATATATATATATATACATATATATATATATATATATATATATATATATATATATATATATATATATATATATATATATATATATATATATATACTTCATATATACAGCATATATATAATTTCAAATACTACAAATATATTTATACACTACTAATACGTTTATATACCACAAATACATTTTGTAAGATATTTTTTTGCTATTTTGATATTTTCTAACAAAACCTGTTTTGGAACCTAAAGATGATGTGACTAATATAGTTCTTTATTGTGGAAGTTATTCTACGATTTTCATTTTACAAAATTAACAATATTATTCCGGCGCCTTTCTGCTCGTCAGAAGGGAAGGTAGTGAGCTGCCTTCCTAAATTAAGGTTTATTAATAAACTTTGAAACTCTGTTCTGTGTTATTCCCGCTAGTGATAACCTCAGAACAGTCTCGGTATAAACTAATTTCTTTTTTGCTTATCGTCGCTACCGCTTCTTTCTATTAGTAGGAAATTTAGTTTGGTAAAAATTTAAGTAAATTTATATTAGTATATTTTTATTCATTACTCCTTATTTTTTTTTATTGTTTACTTTAAATTTTATATCCCAAAAGGTTTTTCAATCCATTACAATATATTTAAGTTAATTCCACTCAACGACAACTCTAACAGTCGAATAACACTAGCATCGCACAATATGTAGCGCCGCTCTTAGATATACGTAGATCAGCAATAAACAAACACATCGCCATCAGAGACTTACAACTGTCGCCATTATTAAAACAAACAATCAACCAAACTACACAAGATTCGAACTTTATAATTACGCACCCGCCTACGCCGGGAATTATTAGCTTCGTTTAACCCTGTAATTTCTAAAGCACCCGATCTTCTCCATAAAATGAATAATGGGTGTTTTGTAATAAGAAGTGTAGTTAACGATTCCTCCAGTAGGTAGCGGTTGCGTGCGCACAGCGGAACTCCTACGAGCAGTAGAGTGGTCGCAGCCGTTATGAGCGGTTCAACGCGCTGTCCACAACAAGAAAGTAGCCTTCGGAACTTGTTTAAACACATAATTAAAATAAATGAAAATACATTTGTAATATGTCTCAGTAAAAAGGAGTAACACTGTATCACAATTGTTGGATATTTATAGAATTATTGAAGTGTATTTTGTGTGTGTATGAGTTTCAAAAGTGAATAATTGGATACATTATGTTGTAATTATTACTTAATTTCAAATCCGAATTTGAGTGTCATAATATAAAAAAATTAGTGTTCTAGTGTAACGGAATATTGAGACAAGTTTAAGAAATGTTTTTCGATATATCTAATTTCTATTTTAGGGGTTGAAATGTTCCCTATACAGACTAACATTCATACTATGTTCCAGAAATGACGCGGACGTCAAAGCTTAAGGCCCAACAATTAAACACAACGTCTACAATCGTCCGACATAAGTGGGTCTAATTGGTGCCCTCATGAATACAGTTAATGTACGCCTACTCTAATATTTGTGGCAGTTTCACGGTCTTTAATTGTTTCTCTTGCGATGGGAGTCTAGGAAATTTATTTTAAAGTGAACAGTGTAGTGTGTGTAAAAATGAAACCTAAATTCGCCCTGTTGCTCTCTACGACATTAATTTACACATTTAATTTGCTGGCAACGGGGACGGTGGCTCAGGGTGAGTAATGAGTTTTCCAATTGTCTCCTTCTAAAGAAAAGTTTGTAACATACAAAGTAAATATATTTCATTGTATGTAAAATTAGGTGTCATGAGCGAATAGCTATTACTTGCCATGGACGATTTAATCTCACAACATTTTATTTTTTCTAATTTAATTTAAAATTTAAAAAAAACTAACAAATTATATTTATATAATTATTTCAATAGAAGAATCCTTTAAGCATTTAAAATACAGAATCACACAAGTAAAAATTTCTATTATAATTATTTATTTAAATTTTAGTATAAAAATAATAATTATTACCGAACAATTAAAAAAAAAACGTTTACTGTAATGAAATACAGTACTGTATTTCCTATAACCAGTAAAGCTGCAAAACCAGAAATAATTTTCCCAATATATTCCTGAAATTGAAAATACAAATAATTCTTCGTTAATGATATAAGTGTGTAACAAGATTCTTGTTTATTTAATTAATAAGTTACAAAAAATAGCCTTCGTTCCTCCGCCATTCTATTTTATGAACTATTTGATCAATCCTTTGCAGAAATCAGTTTTTAAAAGTTACGTATATATTATTAAAGATTACACCTCTTGACTGATTTAGTAGCGTACATCCGCCATCATATTAAATTCGTTACGTTAAATAATGAAGCGCCTATTTTCATTTCACTTATTAGCGTTTCCACCCCTCATTAGGGGTACTTAACACCCCATGATACAATATTTATCGGACATTGCTTATTACATTTGCCTCTCGTGCTCCATTTTATTATATTAAACGTCCAAGTTTCGTGTTTGAATAAAGCGGGCGTCCACTTAACCTAATAATGTGCGTGCCCGTCAAGTCCTGCCATTTACATTTATTAATACACAATTTTAGGGCTGAAGTTATCGATCGCCGCGCGGTAGTGTTGTGTTTGTTTATATTATTACTACTCAACATAGTCCGTATCTTGCTTTGTTAATCCGTGCGTTGCCTCTTGCATCACCGCGAAACCGCCCTTTCTAAGCATAGTAATGAAAGCAATTATATTATACACACAAATTCATGACTTAAATGGGCAAACAAGATCAAATGTGGGCCTACCTAATGTTTATTGAATTTACAATCTTGTTGACGTTTCGACCATTCACAGGTTTTATGGCCATTATCAAGAGTAAAGTTATAGCTATATAAAACACAACAGTCTACGATACACCATAGAAAATGTGATTGTCTTAGTAAAAAAATTCCATGTGTTAGAATAAAATTGTTTGAAAAAACCATAATAACACAAACATATCTAATAACACTAGTTACCTAAGAACAACCCCTTATCTACATTTCGATGGTATATCATCAACTTGTTCAATCTAGTTTGTAAGATATTGTATTCTAGATTGTAATATTGTAACAAGACACTCTGATGATGATGACATGTTCATCGAAATGTGCATAGGGTTTTATTCTTAGTTAACTTGTAATCTTAGATATTTTTGTGGGAATGGAGTTTACCAATATTTTTATTGTTATATAATGTATTGTGTTTCAGATTTTAGCAACTAACCACTGAAGTGGATTTTTAAAAACTATTACATGATATATGTTCTGAAAACGTTTTTGTTTTTCAAGTAAGTCTTGATGATGGCTATAGAAAGTTCTTAAGGGCCGAAACGTCGACAGTATGCATTGTAAATGGAATAAATATTAGGTTCATATTGCCTTGTTCGGTTCATAGAGACCTGAATTCAAGTTATTATATAACTTCTCTTAAGTAACAATGTAGTTCTTAATAAACACACCTAAGTTTATTAAATAGATCTACAAAATACAAACTTGTAAATCATATCTTTAAAAAGGGGAAACGCCCAACGAGGGTCTTCACTTTGGTATCTAAGAGAACCGTGAGCACATGATGACTACTTCTGCATGGAATTGTTTCTCGGAAAACATTTCCTTAAAACAATTTATGAAAATTTGCAATTCTAAGTGTTTCTCAATATATTTGCTTTTTTTCAAATTAACCAAAAATAAATGCAATTACTTATATTGTCTCAAATAAATTTTGTAAAGAATTGTCGGTATTTTTCCCGTTTAAATTTTATAATGGGCAACACACCCTATAGATGAAAGCTTATGATATTTCGTAAAGATTGTTTATTTTGGTAAATATTTACGGTAACAATATTATTCGATATCTTGGCTTCATGACTAAACACTGTATATTGAAATTTTAACGCAGGAACTTACTGGAACAACTAACCATTCTATTGATTATGCTTTTATAATAGTTATTAAAGATCGATTAGGTCTACTAGCTACCTATCTAGTCAGCTACGGTTACATTAGAGTTGTAAGATGTCTGAGCACACGGCTTTTTAGGTCTGATAAAAGCTTTGAACAGTTTTTGTTGCCTGAAGTATTTCTGTTTATCAATAAAGTATAAACAATTTTAAAAACATAAGCATTCATAAAATTTACTATAATTTATTTTAAATATTAGGTAATATAATGTACATGTTATTTAAAACTGAGAACATACGCACGCACACACACACACACAAAATTAATATATATATATATATATAATTTCTAAATGACTTTATTTTGTTAAGTAATTTACTTATCAATACATGAACATTTCGTAATTAAGAAGGTTTCATCACTTAGCCATATTAATATTCCTGACAGCATAATACAGCGTCGACAGCTAAAAGCAACACTCTTACACAACTCACACTGTTTACTCATCAGCCATATGGGGCTTGATATATTTCAGTATATTCCAAAAAACTGTTACTCCAATAAATAATAAAATCCTGCAAGAATATCGTACAAAATACAAACGTATATATTGTCATATTTCAACAATTAGAGATTCTACTTATGTATTTCCAAGGACTACTGCTACAAGGCTTTTCCGACTATTAATCTGGTCAGCCGCTGATTAATGCGAAGATAGTGACTAGACAGAGCTAGAGGCTCTTGAGAATTCTAACCAGTTGTTGGATGGCATTGAACTGGATTGTTTGTTCAATGTATTTTTGTTTCCTAAAGCATTATAATACATCAAATAAGTAGCCGTTTTAGAAATAGATTTTTGTCTAAATTAAAATTTAACATAAAAACTAGCAAAAACCACCTTAATCATTAAAGACTTTTTTTTGACAATGTATATGTTTTAATTTTTGTAGAAATTAATAACTAGTTTACGAGTCAAGCATTGTCGTTTAATAATTTAGTGGCGACGTTTGCATAACATTCGTTACCATCTTCAACCCTGTACATACAAATAGTAAATATTGTTGAAGAAATCATTCTATATCTATAAACTAATTTCAATAATTTAATACAATTAGCGTTCAACAAATGACAAAGACATACAAACATATTACAATACTCAATTCTAGTATAAGTCATTTCATTCTGGAAACTAGAATTGCGTTATATCATTTATTTAGTTTATAGCTAAAATAATTGGTATCAACATTAATTACTATTCATATGTTACTGGGCTGAAGATGGTAACGAATACTATCGAAAAGTTGCCACTAAATTATTAAGTGACAATGCTTGGCCTGGAAACTAGCTGTTTTATTTCTACGAAATTAGAAGTTGGTGACTTTAACATGGAGATTACATGTTTTATATTCAAACGACCCGTCAGATTAATGCTTACGTGGTTAGTTAATAACAATTCTACTGATCTCACACTTTACGATTTACCATTAAAAATTGTGAATAGAAAAAGATTATATTTTATATAATCCAACTACAAGATTCCTTCTAAAGCGGGGGTTGAAATGTAAACATTGCGCTGAGGAAAATGCTACAAATTGCGGCACTTTATCGCGCCAGTAAACAAAGTAACGGCTTTATCAAGTTACTGGATAAATCAAAAAATATTTACACATTTTGCCTTCTGTTGTGTTCTCTGCTTCGCTCGCATGACGGGATCCTTTGAATACACCCTGATAATGTACTGTCTCAAACCAATTTATCACTGGCGGTTTCTTCCCCTAAACGTTGCGCCCAACTCCCTCGGTGTTCGTTTTTGTGTAACTCCCCCTGACAATCCTGCGTCGCTTCTTTACAATTGCAAATTGCGTCATTTTCAAAAGGAATTTATGTCTCTACACCTCATATAGAAGCACTTACAAGTCGAATTTACACACATATACACGGTTGATAGGTGTATGGTTGAAGGGGAATGAGTACTGGATTTTGGTATTACTATAAACATGTGCATTGTTTCATATCAGTTATTTGAAAATAATAACTTAGGAGTTTGTTGCTTGGAATGTATATCTATAAGGTTTCCAACCATCTATTAGCAAACATTTGTAATCCATTTATTTCCTACATATCGCATAGTAAAGTAAACGTCACAGAGTGTGCTTGTGTAGGCATGAAATATTCGAACACATATTTTTAAATAAATATGGAAGGGTGAATATTAGTACCTAAATTCTTGTTTATTTTTGCCCTCGAGATAAATATTTAGTAAATGATAAAAAGGTTGAATATCGAGTCAAAGTTTATAACTTCGAAATAGCTATGTTTAGGGAATAGATTGAAAATGTATTAAAGGTTTCTTTCATTTTGTCAAGGCTTCGTACTATTGCGGTGCTATTTCACTTTAAATACGATTCCAATCTTTCAGACAATATTCAAATATTTCCTAACCTTACTGACATATTGAATGGAATATATTCCATTTAGTTATGCTCAACAATTGAGCATTTAAAGTATTTATACGAGAGGTAAACAGAACAATTGCTAATAGTATTCGTGTCCTTCATTTATTTTCCATAAAAAGTCATCCATTTTCGAATGTAGATTCACTTTAACTCTTATAAAAAGATTGTAGTTTACATTGGAAAGATTAAACAGTTTTTAAAAATTTTTCTGAAAATGTTAATGTGAAGGGAACGTGAAGAGAGAGCGTGAATATTTACAAACACATTCCTAAGTGTTATTGTATTTGTTAGATTTCGTATATAACTAAGCTATATATTCTAGCATAGGATCAGGCTAAAGACATCATCACAATCCATTTAACCTTTTTCTTCGTCTGTATTTATATATTCTTATTTACACCTCGTTATTGGTTTAAAAATTACCTTTATTTGTAAAAAAAAAATACCATGTTATGGTTTACATTTATCGATATGCTTGAGCAGTAATAAATATTTTCAATGAAACAAAATAGAAATTTTTAATGATTACCTACAACACACTGTCATTTTCCAAATTTATAAAATTTTAAAACCCGCTAAAACATCTATCTATTCATATGGTTTAAGTAAATTCTGAATGTGTAATACAAACCTATAATAGCCTAAACAAATAACAATCACCTACTCAAAATAACCAAACAAATATAGGCAATTTAATATTCTCCGTAGCTCACAGTTTATACAAAATATTTGGAAGAAAATTGCTGTTTCATTGTTGAATTGTTAAATTTAAATTGTTGCAGTGCTAAATTTACATTGTTGTAATATATTTTGAAATATATTAGGGAGTTATAAAAAAATTCGTGATTTCTTTACACAAACGAAAGTTTTAATTAACATTATATTTTCCTCAGTTATTATTAATATATGAATTCCAACTTAAGGAACATGTTGTCCTTGAAAGTCGTTGCAGAAATTAGCCGCATCACCGGAGGAGCAGCTGTTTACCATCAGGAAATTAATGAAACCATTTCAGCGCTACTGCAGGACGTATCGTGACAAAACGCCGTGTAATCCACTCCGAGTTTTTCTTCCACCTTGATTGACTCGCGCCGTATAAATCGGCGCTGCAGTTTTCCGAGCCATTTAATTGAGCCAGGGCGCTGTGCAATCAAATACAAATTGCACGTCTTAACCCCGCAGCCCTTCTTTCTTTGATTTACAAGCCATTTAACAACAATGCTCCGTCATGGAAGTTGCGAACTTTATCGCGTCTGTAATGACACTTCAGAACTCAACAGTAATTTCATTATAGAGACGTAATGACAGATTAACCCAGGCGCTGAGCTAACGTTGCCTGATTATTCATCGGTTACGCGCCCTTATATGGTTGTTTATATACTTGACGTTATCAACTTGAACACCAATTTAAAATAATTCAAGTAATGGCGTGATATATTTTTCATTTATATGACTGCCAATAAAAACACGAAAGTCATATAGGGAGACTTAAAAATTTAGTGTAAATTATATCTATCTACTATTTGTGTATATTTCGATTATACATATATATATATATATATCTTCAACTATGACGAAAATATGATGAATAGGTAAGATTGTACATCCGTTCATTCTGCTGTGCATAAAATTCCAGCTCCGACGCTTCGCTAGAATCTCATCTAGCATTGACGAGGTGAACCCAAAAACAGTTGAAGTGGAAATCAATGGCATCAGTTGAAGTTTGAACTTAAACTGTTGCGTTCACCTAGTTAATGAGTTAGTGGGATTGTATGCACTATAGAATAAAATATTCAAATATATATATATATATATATATATATATATATATATATATATATATATAGAGAGAGAGAGAGAGAGAGAGAGAGAGAATATAATTATGACAGATATGATATATGTGCAATAATATAACAATATATAATATATTACACATAAATTAATAGGGCTAATACACTAGTAATAAGTAATTATAAAATTAATTATGAATATTGATATAATAGCTTTACTTTTTTGAATATTTATTCAAAAAATTAAAAAAATAATGTTTAAGATTTGAAGAAAACATTTCTCAAAACAAGCTAAAAAAATGAATAGTGTGTAACGCGAAACGTCTAATTTGAACGGGAGCGTAGCTTGGTCGGAACCCCGGCGCTTGCCCCGCCCAGATCCGGAACTTGACGTGATTGCTTGTCGCGTATAATTGTCAGCCACCTCATATCCCATATGATGACAGCCAGTCACTGCCGTAGTGTTACTGCAGGTATGTGTCTGTGTGACAAGCACTTTGCACCTTAAGGCTTAATGAAAGAATGCTCCGATTAAGTTTGTGTGTAGTCGAAACATACAATTTCATCTTCGTAGCCATATTTTACCGAACAACTTACATAGTCAAACTATTCTAAAAATAATAATACTGGAATTGCATCATTTCTCCTTGATATTGGTATGAGAGAGTGAAAATACATTTACAATACGTTTATATGCGATTCCTTTACGTGAACTGGAAATAGTCTCACACATCTGATAGTAGTGGACATAGGTTAAAACTTAGGGAATTTGAAACACAACCAAAAAATACAAAGAAATTAATAATATGTCGTTACTACAATCAAACTTACCATATAATATTCACATTACGTTTTCTTCACTAGTTTAATATGCAATTATTATTTTTTTTTAATATGGGTTATTAATGATCGACAATAGGTCTACAATAAATTAAATATTATATTATTGATGAAAATATTTCTATAGATATTAATCATGAAACAGAGACTTAGACATTATATCCACATTTAATTTGCAATGTTTAGTCGAAAACATTTATCAATGAATTACTCCTGTTTGTGTGTGTGCGCGCGCGCGTTCCTGCGTGATTGTGTGTGTGTGTGTGTGTATGTGTCTGCATCCCGCGCGTGTGTGTGTGTTATAAAGCAACAATTCTAAAATAACGACATATTTTATACTTACAGAAATCAAATTGATAATGGGTTCAAAAATAATTTTCATTATAGAAACTATATTATATTAGAATATCGTAAATAAACAGTACGAACATATTATGTATTAAAATCACTAATACATATTTATAAAAAATTGTATTCGTTTGTGCAGGAAACTTGATTTCTTTTTGTTCAGTGCTTTGCGATATATGTACATTGCCACATTTTCACAACTACAAGTGAAATGGTGCGAACAAACACAAATAGGGCTCTCAATGTGGAGGTTGTTTGTTCTGTTAAACATTTTTACTCAGGAAACGTTCGTTGCTGACATATCATGAAATTTTAATTATGTATTCCATTACTGCTGAAATTTAAACAGATTTAAATTTATGGTAACGATGGCCCATTACTATTTATGAAGAATGAAATTGGAGGCGGTAGTGTTTGTTAACGAGTGGCGCACTGGCTTTATTAAAATCCAACCGAATGTTTGGTTCTGTCTTGCTCTGCGGCTCTAATTGTCTCCTATCACGGCAACAGTAGATTCCAAACTTAATTGTTATTTGGTTGGTAACACTGGCACCTTTACTCCCTCTTAATGCAATGCACAGTGGCTAGACTGCGGGGACTAGAATGCTAGGGGTTACGCATTACCACGTTCATGAAGTTATGTTTGTAGTTAATTTATTTATCCGGAAGGTTAATTATTTATAGCTATTTACTCGGAATTTAGGCCAAACAATACAAACAGCTTGTACCTCGAAGAAACATAATATAATGCAACAATACTGATATAAAAATATCATGAAGCAGTATAAACTATTATCATGAGACAAAACAAACTATTATAGTCGTTTACACGTTTTGACCATCGGCAGTACAGAGATGATCAAGAACAACCATAACGCTGCCACATCACTCAAACCCCTGGGTCACACAGTGTTCATGTTTTATACACACATATACTCGTACTGTGGTTGTATGGATTTACACAGGTTACAGAAATTGCCTAGACAGCCCCGTGTTTTCAGTTTGAGTCTGCATTATTTACACTCATGTTCATCTACGCTTTAACTACAGTTTTATGATAATACATATATGCCCCAAATACATTGAAAGTATCAAGGTAAATAAGAATATATAAGTTAAATATATATTTAATATATATAGGAATATATAGGTAAATGCTCAATATAAATCATATGGTAAAGTCATTTTATTGTTCCAGTGTTAATATATTACTTTACCTAAATAAATACAGTACTCAGTTTTTTCCACATGTTAATTAAAACTACCCATTTTTATTTGTTAAAAAAATATTTTATGTATTTGATAGAAACTACGCCCTATAAAACCTAATATATAGTCTCATTGTATTTGTATAAATCAGGCTTCTTAGGACTATATTCCTTGGTGTTTCTTTATCTCAAATTTTATCATTTTTTGCACGATATCATATTTTTTTTTATCATTTCCTTTTTACATTTTATGACTAATATTTACTAGCTGGATATTATTATATATACACACAAATACTTTTTAATTTACTAATTTGACACGACATCGTGGTAATGATCTATTTAAAGAAGGGAGATTGGAGAAGAGCTTGTAAATTACAATGGTGTTAAAGAGCTTGGAACGAGGTACAGTATATAAATTGATATGAGAATAATTAATTTCAGTGATATATAAAAATTAGGATAATGTATATAAGTTAGAGTGAAGTAGCGTAAATAAATGTTTGTGGTGCATAAGAAAAAGACTCGGGTATAAAAATTGGAGTGCTGTATATAAAATGTAATGGGGTACATAAATTGGAGTGCAGTATAAAGATGAAGTGGGGTGGATGAATTTGAATTTATTTTCTTAAACTGTACTTTTAGAATAATTTAAACCTAAAATAATATGCAATATATAAAATCCTGAAAACAATTTTGTATCATGTAATCGTATTGTATAGGGCCATTAACACTTGGGATATATGTCAGTGTACTGTAGGAAAGAATTGCACGTAGTATTACGGAATAGTTAGGACGTACAACCGCTTGTACGAGGTCTTAGAGAGTATCATGGCGTCTTTAAATATTGCAAACAATAACTGAATGTGGTGAATGAAGTGTAGGAAAGAATTGCACGTAGTACTACGGAATAGTTAGGGCGTACAACCGCTTGTACGAGGTCTTAGAGAGTATCATTGCGTCTTTAAATATTGCAAACAATAACTGAATGTGGTGAATGAAGTGTAGGAAAGAATTGCACGTAGTACTACGGAATAGTTAGGGTGTACAACCGCTTGTACGAGGTCTTAGAGAGTATCAAGGCGTCTTTAAATATTGCAAACAATAAATGAATGAAGTGTAGGAATGTAGAACAGATAGGTGTTACTGTCGAGGTATTCTTGGCTGTAGTGGTCAGTTTGTATTGGTGAGGCGTGTAAGGTGATGACAGAGGGACATTCGAAATACAACTTACACGATTATCATCAATTATTCCAAGAACCATGACATTATTTGTTAGATCAGTGTTATGAGAAAATCGCTGTAATAACATAGGTTATAAAATCACAATATTATAATCCTGTACCAAGCAGCATTATAAACCTTAATTATGAAATTAGATATAATGAACATTATCAAGTAATATTATAAAAAGGTATGCAAATATAAACCATGAAAAAAAATCAACTATGCATTTATAGAAAGCATTACTATTAAAGGTATCTGATTAAAGTATAATGAATCAATATAACATTATGTAAGGAATATTATAAAATTGTATCCAAGCAACCAAATAAAGTATTATTATAAAAGGTATTTAAAAAATAATTTAATGAGATATTTTAATATTAGGTAAGGACGTTTATAAAGCTGTATCAAAGCAACCTAATAAAGCATTGCTATAATAAAACTGTATCCAAGCAACAATATAAATCATTACTATAAAGGTTATTTAATTATTAATATAATGCATTATTTTAAATATTAAATAAACATTTTTATATAACTGTATCTAAGTAATATGAATATATATTAATATGCATCCAAGCGACCATATATAGCGTTATTATAATAAATCTGTATCCAAGATATCGTAAAAGGCAGTTCCCACATAAAAGCGTTTGTAATGATATGTATATAAAGCATTATCATAAAATTATTCAAACTTTAGTCTAAAGTGTTAATAAACAAACTGTATTTCATCAAGAATTTAATGCAATATTATAAACGTATCTAATTAAAATATAAAACAATTTTATAATGTAGTATCAAATCATTATTTTGTCTTTCTAGCAAACAAAACGCATTTAAAAACTTGAATTGTTTATTATTTACAAATACAAGTGAATAAAACCATCCTAAGCGGTAACAGTATTTCCAAGTTACAGTTGACAATGGTTGAAACAAACAGAAATTCCAAACGAATGTTTTTATTAAAAAATGCTTATATTTGTGTTATGCAACAAACGTTGTTTCAAAGAGAAACAATTAAACGAGACAACGGACATCATTAGTTAGTTAGGCTTCAATAGAAACAAAAGGGAGTATAATATCGTCTAAATAATACTAGAAATTGGCAATTTAGAAAATAATTAAGCCCAACTTTGCTCATTCAGTGTTAATAGACTGTTTGACGTTCACTTCAGCAAGTAATTCGGACTAAATAATGAATCGTTGTTCGCCTCCATTCTGTGGAAATATATAAAACTAATTACTATTATTTAACAAACCGTCTGTTTATATTATGTAAAGTCTCAATGTAAACGTATTTTGTTTTACTGTCGTATTTTAGGATTTTTTGATGAAATAAATGTAAAAGTTTTTCTTTATTATTTTTTCTAAGTGCTTAGGAATTAGCTTCTTTTAATTATAACATAACCTTAATGCTTGTGAAATATATATATATCGAAATTTTGTTGCTGTTCACGACGAAGCTGGTTGTCAATTACTTATTACACATTTGCTATTACTTGCGACCAGACTTTTTGTTAACTATAGGTTCTTAAATTGTAGGGATATATGACTTAAGAGGCTGAAGAAGTCGTAAGACGAAAACGTTTTCTCCAAGCGTAGGTTAACAATTTAACAACCTTTAGTTAACAAAAAGTCTGGTCGCAAGAAATGGCAAAAGTGTAATAAGTATATATATATATATATATATATATATATATATATATATATATATATATATATATGTTGTGTGTGTGTGTGTATGTATATATTCCTATTTAGGTGAACAAATAGAAAACATTAGTTTAGTCGCTTTATAATACATAAATAAAGTAAAAACGAGTTAAATAAAAATGAATGGTTGTCTGTACGTCTGTTATGCCTTCCTAACAGTTCCGTCGATCGTTTATACTTCTTGTTATTCGATTCCTTTTATTAGTTCACACTTTATTTAAATTTTCAATCGCTAATAAAAACTTTTTATTCGTTAAATCAAATTAAAATTTGTTTAAACTTGGAGTGGATGACACTTGATGTTAATAGTTACTTTTAAAAAATATTAATCCATTAGTTAAATGTAATATTAAATTAATTTCAGTTTTACAAGGCAGAAATGTCTTTAACAAAACGGGGCAAGGTATGCACTAAAGTTATGTCATCCCGCTTATATAAATAAATGATAATATATGATATCATAAAAGAGCTGATTTTACGTAATGGCTTATGTGGTGGAAGCGCTGTCTTAACGCATATGTTTTGTAACTTTATTTATAATGCTCGTAATTGTAATAACTTAATGAAAAGTAACTAAGGTAAAAATTTTCGTTGGTGACATAAGTAGGAGTTTACTTTAAAAACATTTTGTCTATTCTACTTCGTTGCGTTGTGTCACGTTATTCTGGCGAACTGTTCGCTTGTATACAAATATCGTTGATCTATTCCAGTTATTGGAAATAATTTAATCTATTCAGTTAATTTTTTAAAATATTATTTGAAGGAGGTAGGCCTACCATTAAACGCGATTATTAGGTTTTGTGTTCTTGTTATGAATTTATCAAACATCTAACATCATATTTTTCTTTTGCAAATACATCGAAAAATGTTATATATCTAAGTTAGTATAAATAGGAGTAATATAAAATGCTGAGCTTTTACAATTTACAACAATGAGCTACATAATGTATCGTTTATTTATTTAAACTTTTAGCAAAACGAAGACAGTTACTACTTCCCCGAGTTAAAACAGTTTCAGGTCACGTGACACAAGCAGCAGAGAATGTATGACTCGTTTGGAACCGTGTATAAGATCGCTTTTGCGATGCTTTACGACTAAACCGAGAATAACATGCTTTTAAAAACTTTCAGCTTAGACAGGATCCAAAAAGATTAACCAAAACCCTTTTTTATCCCATTATTATGATAGTCCCTTCAACCCTCTTGTTTCTGACTACCCTTTTACTTCACTAATCTCAAGTCCCTTACTTATTAATTACCACCTTTTCGAATACTTTTCGTCTTCGAAAAGATTCATTTTGCTTTGCCAATTAATCACTTGACTGCATTCTGCATCACTAGACCAAATGTCAAAATGTACTTTTCAAGACATTTTACTTTCAAGTTGTTTACGCTGTTGAAAATCAATACATCTCTCTGTTTATTTTTACAATAACAATCAGATGGTATAATCGTGTGAGGACTTTTTTTACTATAGTTTTAATTTTTCTCCACCAGAATGCGTAATTATCTCCATTTTCAAGAAATACCGCTTGGTCTGGTGACGCATGACGCCGTCTAATCGTTATGACAAGTAAATTTTGTAACATCACTCATTACCTGTTCAAACGATGCAATATAATGTGTGTTTATTTTCAAATGAATAAAGCTAATGTGACAGAAACTGACATTTGTTTTCCCATTATAGGATACCCTGTAAAGGATAGGCCATAGAGTTACATAAACACGAGATCTATGCAACACGTAGTTTAAGATGTATATAAAATTGTTCACATACAATATATAGGCTCCTATAATTAATTGTGTACACTGTACAAACAGCAGGCAATTCTTTAGGTAATATTAAGTAAAGAAAATCCGCGTGGAATATTCTTCAGCTCAACGAGCTAATTCAGTTTAACTACCCTCTTCTTGTTTAGGTCATAAAATTAATAAACGTTTTATAATGATAGGTATATTTAGTTTAAAAGTGTAGAAAAAAATATCTGTTATATTGGACGTAGCTTTAAGTGGAATACTCTTTTATCATGTCACCGTTTCTGAGTTATTACATTTTCAGATTTATCTCGCAGTTACTGAATTTTGTAACAATTTATATATATTTTTGGATAATTATATTCGTTATATTGCAAATATCTCTGATATTTATTTCTCTACAAGTGAAAATTAGGCAAAGTAATAATAAATACAACATAAAAATTTTTTGTCGGTATAAATATATTATTTTAAATATAGATAAAAATATATTTAATGTCGGTTTTATAGCGTCGTAACTGACCGAATTCTAAAGTTTTCATCCAGGCTTTCCTGTTGCAATGTTCCACCGATTAGGTCCTTTCACTTTTGGATTGTTTGATGGTTTCTCCTCATATTAGTCTGGGTCTTCCCTATCTTTTCCTCTCCGGTGGCGTATATTCCAAAGGAACTCTCGGCAATCTTCCCCACAACATCTTCTTCACGTGCCCGAACCATATCAGTAGTATCCTCTACGACTGTCTCCTTCTTCTCTGGGGTACGGCGTCCCGCCTAGCCTGGAAAGCGCGGTAAGTCCCAGCCGGCGTCTGGAGGGCTAGACAAGCTGTAGCGATCCCTGGCAAGTGGCTTGGGATCACGGGCCCGCGACCATTCAGGGCTTCGGGGCTTCATTGCCAAAAATGGTACCACGGGTCATGTACTCAGCCCACGGAGGTTCTGTCCTCCGGGTACATGGATTGAGGAAAGGTTTCGTGGGGGTAGTGGTTTCACATGCTAGGGTAGACTCTCCGTTTTCTTCTTATAATGTGTATTTCCGGGAGGAGGATTAAAGTCGCGAGGCTAGGTATCCTCCTGCCACTCTCTTCTTCTTCTTTGTTTATTTTCTACTTTATCTCTCATTTCTATTATACACATCTCAGCACACTGTCTCCTTCTTCTCTATCATGTCTCTAATGCTTTTATTTCTCCTATGTTCCCGTCTGTATATTTGATATGATCTCTTAAGATTGTCCATTGCTAATGTGTTGACCTCGGGCTTATCTACTTGTGATATTACCCACGTTTCTGCTACGCACGTCGACATATTTGTTACTACGGTGTTATTTATTCGTTTTCGGTTCTATGGTTAATTCTTCATTCCACCATATTCCGTTTGATAAATACATGAAAAATTTTAAAATATACAATTTTATTCATGGAGAAATGTATTTAATGTAACACTTAGCGTCAATGGCGGTGACTTTATACGCGTGTGCCTTTATAATAACCACTTCAATACGTTTTCTTTATTTGACATACAACATAGTAAATCAGATAATTTAAAATACATTAATTAAAATATCCCAAATATTCTTTTTCATTATAATATTTACCTACACAATAATTTTAATGATTAAAGATATTAAACACATTAACAAATTTAAATTGCAATATATAAATAAATGTCCTTTTAAATTACATCGTGTGTTTAACCATTACCATCGTCTCATGACCAACTTCTAGAACTCAATGTTGAAATGTTTAATTACTAAAGAATAAGTCCAACAAGAATATCAGATCCAAACTTACATAACCAGTTTCAGTGCCAGTTTTAATATCCATTCGAAACTTATACAGAGATGCATTAGCGGTGTGAACTAGCTACCAAGCTGGTTTCGTTACTTGTGTCATTTTAAATTACAATAAATACATTTTCTTTCTATTCCCTTTGCAAGATGTGCGTTATATAAAACTATATTTAAGAAATATAACAAAGAGTTAATATAGGTTTTTAAACATGGGGTAAACAAACTCCTTCCTCCATCCCACAGGACACATGTGTCCCGTTATACTTCAAACGACTAAATTACCGCCACTTCTGTTTCATCCTAACACGAAACCAAATGTATTATCATCCCTTTTGAATTATAATGTATAAGGGACTATTTGGGGGTTGCAGCATCAGGGTTAGTAAAATATTAATGAAGATAACGTATGCAGGTATCTCGTTCTCTGTCGCGCTCTGTACAACGCACACAAGCGAGCGAGCGCAAGCTCACGCTTTTATTACCCAACATGGCGCTTTAGAATTCAGCATTCTCGACCCTTTGCGAGCGGAAGAGATTCGCTCCGATTATGAATGCATAAAATATTCAGTCACTGAATATGTGGAAAGAAACATGTATGTGACCGAATGACTTGTGTATTCACAATGGATTGACACAGCGCAACGTAGCAACCAAACTTTAGACATTGTGTTCTGCAAATCCTGAACACGCCAGTTTTTCTGAAAATCTCTAAATCTTGGTCACAGCTATTTACAACTTTATTTTTCCAAATAGTCTTTTACCACTTTCTATGCAACAAATAGTTCTTATTTTAGATTATTTCTAAACAAATTATATAGACAGACGAAATCACTAGGACACTTGGCTTTGTTCATAATCAATATTTTTCAGATGAATTAAATTTCTAGTTTAAATAAATTAAAAGATTTTCAAGTATAGATTATTTTACACTTACATTGTCAATTATAAATTTTGTTAAACAAAAAATGACTATGTGTAATAAATTACTAATTTTGGTAAACACAATTTTCTGCGTTCAAAAATAATTTTTAGAGAATTGCAATATATGTGGTTTGGACGTTACATGTTTACAAGTTTACAAATTGTGTCTAAGAATTTATTGTTTAAAATATAGTAAATTAGCTATACAATACAAGTGATATAATACACTATTTATTATGTTAGTTTTCCATTTACGTTATACACACACACACACACACACACACACACACACACACACACACACATATATATATATATATAATTACCAAAACTGTTTTCTCGTATTCACTTTACAATTTCACTTTAATGTACTTAAACCAGAATTTTATTTGGTAAGTCTTCCACAAGGCTACAAACATGCCAAGTACGATTCTTGTTCAAGTACATTAAGGTGTAGTATATATATATATATATATATATATATATATATATTTGTAGTTTTGTAACACTGTTTTCATGTATTCTTTTATCACTTTCACTATATGTACTTAAACAAGAATCTTACTTGGTATTTATGCAAGTTAACTTTCAAAGATTGGTAGTATCTCCATCATCGGGCATCACTGACCGGGGGTTGTAGTATACTGCGAGCTGTGTGGAATTCGCGTTGTAGCAAGGTGTGGTGTACCGTTATATTCTATTACTACACTGTGCGAATATTTTAAGTTTGTTTTGGGGATAATTATGTCTATTAGGTTGAATAATTTATCGTTTTTTTATTTTATTTGTATTTGTTCTTTTATGATATTATTTTTATGTTTATAAATTTGTAGTTGTTCCCAGATTGTCATTTTGAGACCTTTTTGTACTTTTTTTTATTAGGTGTACGTTTTTTAATGTGGGAAATGCGTGTTTGTTTTTGATGGCGTGTGTAGCTAAGTTTGAGTTATAAGTTTCAGGTTTGATGTATGCATTGAGGTGTTCTTGATAGCTGTCTTTTAATTTCTTTTTTGTTTGGCCTATGTATATTTGATTACAGTATGGGCAATCGATTTTGTATATTCCGTTATTAAGTGTGGGACATATTTTTTCCAGCTGGTTTATTTTATTGATTATGTTTCCTGTGTTTTTGTAAGCTATGTTAATATTATTATATTTTAGTTATTTAATTATTCCGTTTATGTTGTACCCTGTATACATGAATGTGTTGTTTTGTAGTTCTATTTTAGGTGTTTTAATTTATTTAATATTTTAAATTCTAATTTATCTATAGTTTTTTTATTGTGTCCATTGTTTTGGGCTAGTTGATATATTATTTGTTTTTTTTTTTGGCTTTTTCTTCATTTTTTAGCATTCTGTATAAGAAAGAGTTGTAAGCAGCCATTTTATGTTGTGGGGGATGGATAGAGTGATTTGGTATTGTATTAATGGTCTGTGTGGGTTTCCTATAAATTGCGTATTCAATGTTACTTGTATTTCTGTTTATTGTTAGGTTTAGATAGTTTGTTTTATGGTTTATTTCTTCCTCTATGGTGAATTTTATGTTAGGGTGTAATTTATTGATTTCATTTAGGATGATATTATTATTTATTGCTTTATTTTGAGAGATGTATAATCCATCGTCAACATATCGTATCTAATGTCCGTTGGTCCATATATTTGTTTATATATCTTATTAAAAAGTATGAAATAGTTTTGGTTAGGTATGGTCTTTAGGCATTTTGTGATTTGGTTTGTGTATTTGGGGTAGGTTTTAAGGTCAAATGATTTGTTTTTTTATTATTTGGATGGTTTCGTTAATTGGTATATTAGAGTACATGTTTGTGATATCAAATGATATGGTTTTGGTGTTTTCAGTTATGTTTATTGTTTTTAGTATTTCGGTTAATTTAATTGAGTTTTTTTGGTGTATTTATTTTACAATTTAAGTTCGTGTTTTAGGTTAATGGCGATTATTTGTGATATTTTTAGGCAGGTGAATTTTTAAAATTTATTAGGGTTCTAATAGGATGGTTGATTTTATGTATTTTGATGAGTGCGCTCATTTTGGGGAGCTTTGGTTATTCTATTGTGTACTGGTAAGGGTTTTTTGGCTGAATAAATTATGGTTTTTTTGCTAATTGTATGATTTCGTTTTGATATTTTTTAGTGCGATCTTTGTTTAATTCTATGCAATTGTTGGATTTTATGAATTCTTCTGTTTTTTTAATATTTTGTTTTTGATATGATTATTGTAGCGTTGCTTTTGTCCGCTTTTGTTCTAATTATATCATTTTTTAATAGTATTTTGTTTCAATTTGTTGATTTGGTTTTTTTGTATTTTATTTTCAATGTGATTTCCTTTTTTGATTTTTTAGGTTGATAATTTTGTTGATTTCGCGTGACGCTGTGTTTCTAATGTTATCTTGATTTTCGTAATGTATTAAATTTATTGCCAGTTCTGTTTCTACTATGAGGTTTCCTATTGTAAAACTTTGAGCTTTTGTAAGGTTTATAAGACTGGAGTGAAATTGATGGATTGTACAAAAACAAGTTTCACAAAAGAAGAAGTAAAGATACTCGAAAATAGCACAAAAACCAACATCAAACCAAACTTACAAAGCACAATAGAAAACCTCATAGTAGAAACAGAACTGGCAATAAATCTTATACATTACGAAAATCAAGATAACATTAGAAACACAGCCTCACACGAAATCAACAAAATCATCAACCTAAAACAAAAAAGGAAATCACATTGAAATTATATTAGATGAAATTAGAACGAAATTATATTCCAAAATGAAATAATTGCAACAAAAGCGGACAAAAGCAACGCTACAGTAATTATATCAAAAACAGAATATAACAAAAAAACAGAAGAATTCATAAAATCCAGCAATTGCATAGAATTAAACAAAGACCCCACTAAAAAATACCTAAACGAAGTCATACAATTAGCAAAAATCAATGACAATTTATTCAGCTAAAAAACCCTTACCAATACATAATAGACAATTCAAAGCCCCTCAAAATGAACGCACTCATCAAAATACTTAAAATCCACAATCCTATAAAACTCCTAATAAATTTTAAAATGCACCTTCCTATAAAATATCACAAATAATCGCCAATAACTTAAAACACGAATTTAAATTGGAAAATAAATACACCATAAAAAACTCAATTAAATTAACCGAAATACTAAAAACAATAAACATAACCGAAAACACCAAATTTATATCATTTGATATCACAAACATGTACTCTAATATACCAATAAAAGAAACAATCCAAAGAATAAAAAACAAATTAATTTACCTAAGAACGAACCCTAAAAACACAAACCAAATCACAAAATGCCTAAACACCATACTTAACCAAAATTATTTCTTATTTAATAATATGATATTTAACCAAATAGATGGCATAGCAATGGGATCACCCCTCTCAAGTACAATATCAGAAATTTACCTCCAAAACCTTGACGAATTAATCACCCAAACCATAAAAATACACGACCCCAACGGACATTGGATACGATATGTTGACGATGGATTACACATCTCACAAAATAAAGCAATAAATAATAATATCATTCTAAATGAAATCAACAAATTTCACCCTAACACAAAATTCACCATGGAGGAAGAAATAAACAATAAAATAAACTATCAAAACCTAAAAAAACAGAAATACAAGTAACATTGAATACTCAATTTATAGGAAACTCACACAGAACATTAATACAATACCAAAGCACTCTAACCATTCCCCACAACATAAAATGGCTGCTTACAACTCTTTCTTATACAGAATCCTAAAAAATGAAGAAAAAGCCAAAGAAAAACAAATAATATATCAACTAGCCCAAAAAAATGGATACAATAAAATAAACTATAGATAAATTAGAATTTAAAATATTAAATAAATTAAAACAACCTAAAATCGAACTACAAAAAGTAACAAAATGGGCCACATTCACATATATAGGGTTCAACATAAAAGGAATAACTAAAACACTAAAAAATAATAATATTAACATAGCTTACAAAAACACAGGAAACAATCAATAAAATAAACCAGTCGGAGAAAATATGTCCCACACTTAATAACGGAATATACAAAATCGAATGCCCATACTGTAATAAAATATACATAGGCCAAACAAAAAAGAAATTAAAAGACAGATATCTAGAACATCTCAATGCATACATCAAATGTGAAACTTATAACTCAAACGTAGCTACACACGCCATCAAAAACAAACACGCATTTCCCACATTCAAAAAAGTACACCTAATTAAAAAAGTACAAAAAGGCCTCAAAATGACAATCTGGGACAACTGCAAATTTATAAACATAAAAATAATATCATAAAGAAACAAATACAAATAAAATCAAAATCGATAAATTATTCAATCTAATAGACGAAATTAACAACAAGACAAACTTAAAAGACTCGTACAGTGCAGTGAATCCGAAAATAGAACATAACGGTATACCACACCTTGTGACAAAGGAAATACCATGCAGCTCGCAGTCTACTACAACCCCAGTCAGTGAAGCTCGATGATGGAGATACGACCAATGTTTGAAAGTTAACTCGGATAGAAACCAAGTAAGATTCTTGTTTAAGTACATATAGTGAAAGTGATATATATATAGTCTTATATAACTTTGACTCTTACTCTAGTCACATAACTGGACGGTGATTTATAAATTTTGAAAATGACAATAATGTAAATTAGCGAAAAGCTTCAATCAACAATAGAATGAAGTAATACTCGTATATTCTTGTTTATGCATTCATTTTATTTCACCATACATATTCAACAAGAAAAAAGAATTCGTCTAAGGAGAACAATATATAAGCATATATATATATATATATATATATATATATATATATATATATATATACAATATTTTAAGAATGAAAACTATATACTAATGCTATTGATTCCCATATACAAATAAATCTAGAGTGAGAAAAGAAGCGTGAAATGCATAATAATAATAATAATTTTACCATTTGTTGATTCCATCTTCGCGTGAGCTACTAGTAATCACTTACAACTTTTTTTAAAAGTTGTAAGTAATAATTTTACATTTTGGCTAAATGCTACATTTGTTGTAAAATTAATGTGGGCTTTCCAAGTTGCAAACTATCGATCGGGCTTGGTGTCTAGAGAGGCATTACCAGCAACATTCGCGAAACTCGAAAGGTCTTTCACTTCGCCTTGAACTCTAATAGAGATAAACGATCTCGAAATAATTTCTCTGAAAGTTTGCCTTCCACACGAGACGTGGGAGGCAGAGGTCAGTTCGGCAAATAGAGGAGAGCTCTGCAGTTTTATATTAGTAATTAGAGTCAGTGCATGAGAGCTAAACTCGTCGAGGAGGACGAGGAGCATTTTAGTTGTGTTGCTGCTAAATCTTGCCTTATATAACAATGGATGTCATGCTGTGGGGTTATACTTCGCGTCGGAGGTTTGATTAAATCGAGCAGCGAGCGCATCAGGTGCTATACATCACAGATTGAATCATTTCCCTTTATCGTAGACTTGATAATGCTTTACGATACAGAGCAGATAAAATAATAATAAAAAGAAATTATTGCGATTAATTGTGTTTGTAGTGAAATAAGTTTAGAGAAAATAATAAAGCAAAAAAGGGAATATAAAACAATTTAAATTATTTCTTACATAGGCTTTAATTTTCCCGAAATAATATTACCTAAATACGAAAGGTAAACTTGGCATCGCACTTTGGTAAGTTTTTATTCCCCAGTATTTAAATATTCTAATAAAAACTCTGAACACTTCAAATAAATCCAAACACAAAAAATAGACAAAATGTTTAGTTAGCATTAGAACCGAATGTTTGAGTACTAACTAAAATGTTTGAACTGTACAATCTAGTTGGAATAAATAAATATTTCACAATTTTAGGCATAAATATTTTTAAGGAATCTTCTGATAGGTGCCAAAAATGATAACTCTAGTTTGTTCTAATAGTTTTCTGCCAGACACAGGTTGAGATATCATCATAAAACATGTTAAGCACTTTAATTATTTTGTAAAGCTCAAAGTATACTACACTATGTTAAAAAGGTTACACAAAAGAAAAGCGATGGCATTGCCCCTTCCTTTGCTTTCTACTGAAGGTAGCTCTGCCCGCAAGTTAGGCCTGTCATGCCCGTCAGCCATTAATTTAATGAGACAGATAAAATGGCACAAAAAAGAGATGTTGAGAAAATTACAAAAAGATGTTAAACACAACCAAATCAAACCCAAAAACACACACAAATTATTCACATTATAGGCCTACATATATATATATATATATATATATATATATATACATGTGTGTGTGTGTGTGTGTGTGTGTGTAGCTTGTTGTATAGACCACATAAGGCCTATATATTATTTTCTATTAATATTTTCTTCATT
The DNA here is from genome assembly GCA_036971475.1 of Prosapia bicincta. Taxonomy (NCBI): domain Eukaryota; kingdom Metazoa; phylum Arthropoda; class Insecta; order Hemiptera; family Cercopidae; genus Prosapia; species Prosapia bicincta. The sequence continues at coordinate 194,319,794 of JBAIZL010000004.1, read as the reverse complement.
AGCAAGTTAATCAATAAACATCTGAGCACAGTAACGATTTTATTTCCTATTTTGAATGTATTATTGTTTCCGAAATATGAAGTGGCCAAATTTTGTGACATTTTTTGGAAAATTTCATATTGACGTACAATATAAATTATGAGTATATGTATTTTATCTCTATAAGTAATATTTTTACCTATACATTGTGTTTACTAATGACGAAATTAGAAAATTGCATTTATAAAATACCCAGCAAAATATTGAAACAAAATCTCTACCTTGCTCGTCTCGAAAGCAAAATTATTTTCCAACATTTTTTCTAGAGTTTTCTCAGTGGAATAAAATTGAAGTGGGGGTGGATTTTGATGACAGGGGCAGTACCTGCTGCATTGTTGTAGAAGTATGGGAAATAAAAGCACTGAGCCGTAACTCCCTCCGAAGCCCCAACCCTCTCCAGATCGATAAAACTGACAATATGACACACGGCAATGTGAAGTGAGAATAGACCTCCCCTTATTGTTTACTATAAACCCCTGTGTAATGTGTGAAGCTTCCCCTATTTGTGAAACGTCATAACTTCTTTCTATTCACAGTGCGATAATAGCGATTCATTTGCGAAATATTTTTATAATACAGTATTTAGAATTTAGAACTTTTTACGACTAGTATGTACAACGTTTTTAAAACTAAATATTTTTCAATGTTTGTTACAATAAACAAACTCTCACTCTAAATAAAAAATAATTCTTGTTTGTTACAATAAACAAATCATTAACTGAAATAAAAATAATTAGTGTTTGTCAAAATAAACAAATCCTCACACTAAAACATAATAAGTGTTTGTTACAACAAACAAATCCTGGCACTAAATAAAATATAGTTAGTATTTGTTACAATAAACAAATCTTCACACTAAAACAAAATTAGTGTTTGTTACAACAGTCTTGACACTAAATAAAAAATAATTAGTGTGTGTGTGTGTGTGCTACAACAATCCTGACACTAAATAAAAAATAATTAGTGTGTTTTACAATAAACAAATCCTCACACTAAATAAAGAAATGAGTGTTTGTTACAATAAACAAATCCATCAACTAAATAAAAACGTTTTTGTTTCAATAAACAAATTCCTAAACTAATTAAAAAAGATTTTGGTACAATAAATAAAACCCCACAGTAAATAGAAACTAATTAGTGTTTGTCACAATAAATTTATCCCTAAACCTAATTAAAATTAATTAATGTTAGTTGCAATAAACATATCTTTACACTAAATAAAAATAATTAGCTTTTTAACAATAAAAAAATCCTTACACCAAACAAAATAATTAGAGTTTCGACGCAATAAACAAAAATTTAAGTCATAAGGTTTATTTATGAAATTTTAAAATAAACTAATTATTTATTTAATTTAATTAATCTCTTATATTATTTTGATTAAATAATTAATTAAATTATCATCTGATTAAAATTGTTACAATTTTCATTTGAATACTAGCAGAGAACTAGTCCTTCGTACGGGGTTGACGAGTATTTGTATTGATTTAATTTGTGTTTTTATTTGGGTTGAAGTCAATTTACTGAAATTAAATCACAATAAATATATCAAACTATAGCTTAAAATCCTGCCGTTAAGGAAGTTTCCAAGGACAGTGGGGCGGTGCCCTGACGAAATTTCTAAATAAAAATAGGTCTATGTGAAAACCAGGAACCCTAAAAATGTGCTTGTAAAATCTCAGATATTTATTCTTTGTTCTCACATGTTCGATAGGGGAAACATTATACCGGGATACGAAAAAAATAATAAAAACTCTCGCTCAGGGAAATAAATAAAATTGTTGGGTAAAACATTCATTGAGGAGTAATAAGAAGTAGTACGTTCGCGTATCAACGGTACGCCATACTACGTATACATATATTTAAATATAGGCCTACCTATAAAGTATCAGTTGTGATATATTTGCTTGTAATTTTATACAATACTATATAGCTATATTTATATATATATATATACATATATATATATATATATATATATATATATATATATATATGTATATGTATATATATATATATATATATATATATATATATATATATATATATATATATATATAATGTGTCCAGTCAGGAAATTTGGTTGTAATTTTATACAACATTACCTAACTAAACGTCTACATTTAGAATTCCTTTGAATCTATAGCTACTTATTCAAAACCTAATTTGCAATTAGGTCATTTGCGTATTTATGAGTGCATCATTGGTGGCACGAAAAATGCGTAGAGCGAAATATGCGTATATGACGAAGCAATAGCAATTGACGAGGGTAGTGGTAAATCTGTTAGACAGATAGACGTACAAATCCAGACCTCAGTTGTCACCCTAGGTCATATACCCCTGAACTATTTGCTAAAATCTTTAAATGTTTCGGATTCCCGCTGTCAAAATAGGTGAAAAAATGTTTTTCATTCAACCCAATTGAATAGGGGTTTTTATTTTCAGTTATTCCAGTGATCATTTTGCCTTAACTATCGTGATGTTCGATTTAATTTTCATTTCAGTGTTGATTGAATATGGATGTATATTCTACTACTACGGGGAAATCTATGGTGCATTATCTCGGCTATGCATATTGCAAGCATAGAGAAAACGCAATGAACAATGTTCATAGTTTCGTGGTCATCCCAGAAGCAAAATGTACACGTCGATTAAAACGTAGTGACGGAATTGTATTGGAAGTGACGGATCGTCACTGTGAACCACCCGACGAAGCATCCTTATGTGTCAATAAGAAAAAAAATTCCAAGACAAAGAAAAGGTCAAGCGAAGAGTCTACGCATATATACCAGATTTACACCGAAGAAATAGGTGATTTTCATAACGGAGGACTTGGCTTTGTCACAAACGGTCCATCAACTTAGTCTATTAAAAGAACCCAGTAAATCAATATGTTCAGTTCAGAGGTAGTCTCATTCATGTAGCTCAATGATTTCAAAAGAACCGTGTACGCCTAAACTTTTTATGCATTATTCTCCTGTCGCATTGTTCTGACGACATAGCTTACCCTCGTCATCTGCCAAAACTTCGCAAGATTCCTGGTGTACGCATCTTTCGTGTATTCGTGTTTTGGTTTATAAGACAGATAATCAAAGCTTTTGTGTAAATTTTTGCTTAAATATGTAATTTATAAGTAGAAGATTTAGATTTTGTTACAAATCAACACCCTAAGTTTTTGAAACTATAGTGGAAAAGCAATGATTAAAATATGTGTGTTTTGTAATAAAATGTCGAGTCACGCAACGACTTTGTATTTTATAAGACCAGTCAGGCTGTGCCTATACGACCTTCACTTTTTATTGTCCTTTATCATGCAACACACATATTAAAGAATGGGTTAACACCCCAACCTCTTTCTACTTGTTCTTATCAAATTTTAAAACAATAGATTCTAAACACTTGTTAGGATGTGTTGAAATAAAATCTTTTCAGAAAGACTTGCATTTTATTATAATTTATCGGAGGCTAGTTACCTTGGAAAACGGTGTTCGAGTAACACGGATCTTGTTATCAATAATATACTCACTCCTCCCTAAAAGGATTACGTGTAAAAATATCATTGGAAAATATTATCGTAAAAGTCTGAACAATCATCTCATATTTAACAAAATCCTTGCATTTACCAACAAGTGTTAGTAGAACTTATGATGTAACAACATACAGTAACACATACACAATTATGCAAACATTATATCCCCTATTTTACGTTTCTTACGTATTTATGTCTTAAAACATTTAACGATTTTGTCGGTATCTTTTCGTGAAACTTAAAAATATCTACTTTTATCACTTTTCTAAGTTTTTGGACTTGCCGAATATACTGTTTCCAGAGGTTGAAATTTTTGATATGACTAATTAACTCATTTTCTGTACGTTGAAATTAAAAACCTGTATATAAACAAGCAAAATATTTAAATCCATTCCTTCTTGGGTAAACAAAATTATTATTTTCGTCACTATTCATTAAATAGTTAAAATTATTATAAATAAAGTACATATCCTAAGGGTTAAAACAGCTGTTTACCTCATAACCTTCAACATAAAATCAGCTGTTAATGACATTATATGTTATCACTTATTTTAAGCCAAATGGGGCGAAGAACCTACATTGAATAACTTACCCCTATTGTTAAGTTTTTGTATCACATCTAAATTAAAATAATTAATATTTAAAGAAACTCTACTAAAATCAATTGTTATCCACAACAAGTTTAAAAAAATGTATTTGAACTCGAATGGATGAATTAAAAGTATTTTATTAACGAAAATTCGAACAAGATAAATATAACTAGAGTGTGAACTAATAGTAATAATTGAATCAAGTTTTGTAATAATAAAAAAAACGTATGTATGACACATACAAACGAATTAGAGGGAGATTTTGCGTCCAATATGTTACTTAATATAGGACTAGTTGTAGCACTTACTTACGGATTTGGAAATGGATATAATGAAATTTTTTTCTTGCTGAAACTTGACACGTTCCTCGAGCTGCAATGTAGGTTGTTGACTGTGCATTGACATTAGGCGTCGTTAGTTATTGGTAGACGCGGGAGGTGTCAAGTGGAACCCATAACACTAATAGGCTCATCATGTGAGGCGCCGATTGGTTTAATTGTCAATAAGGCCGCCGCCAGGTAGCGTTGTATCGACCTAGCTAATCCCAGGACTGGTGTCTATACTTGTCTTTGTATCTACAGTAATTTTTAATTTCTCTGTTAATTATATTCTACTTCAACTGAAAAACTGTTTCTACGAATTTTTATTTCTTTTGATTAAATATTTGATGTGTATATTTTAGAGACATTCGTTTTATTAAAATGTATAATTGTTTAATATATTTATATTTGATTAGGCTATGTTATTTTTCACTTCATTTTATATTTATTATTATTTTCAAAAGGGATGGACCAATCCCTAACATTTTTGATTCAGATTTCGATTCTAAAATTTGTATTGCGGTTCCCTATCTCAAGACGATTTTTGCTACTCCTAGGTTAGATAGCCTTACATGATATTCTATAAAGTAATAAGTTAGTTAGAATCTGAGGCATATGAAGAAGCCTTCGGAAAGTTCCGTTTGAATGTAATAGGCTACACAGACAGTTCGTCTATCTTGATTTAAGTTAGTTAAAGTCTGGGGCATATGAAGAAGCCTTCGGAAAGTTCCGTTTGAATGTAATAGGCTACACAGACAGTTCTTCTATCTTGATTTAGGTTAGTTAAAGTCTGGGGCATATGAAGAAGCCTTCGGAAAGTTCCGTTTCAATATAATAGGCTACACAGACAGTTCTTCTATTTTGATTTATGAATAGCGATTTCTAAGAGCAAGACAACCATAATAGATAAACGTGACAAACAAACTGGCTGGATATGGTTTTTGTTGTTTTGTCATAAATAATATTACTTTAGCTCCCTCAAATCGGTATTTGCTTAATTCGTAGGCTATTACTAGAATTTTCGTAATTAAAAAGAGCATCACGCATGTAGAAATTACCACTTCCCCACGATTGCATTAAAATTAAACAAAGAGATGAACTTATAAACAGAGATTTCTCGGTTGTTTAACACATTTTCACGCATACATTGATAATGCACTATTTATTTCCTGAATGTTCATATATTGTCGCTTCAATTCAGAGCGAACTTGCGTAAGTGCCTAACTCGGTTCCAGAATTCCCGGTTGAGGAATAGATATAAATTGTAAAAACATTTACGTCCCGGGATCACAAAAGCCTGCGTAACGATGTTCTCCAGAGGGTCCTAATATTTAATGAAAGATACATTTGCATGTTGCTCCCTCCCATTGGGTGACGGGACGCACAAGTAATTTGCATGCTTTCCTTGCTGAAGAAATGTTATGATAATAGAAAAGCTTCTGTATTATTCTTGTAACAAGATAGTATTGAGACAGACCCATTCTTTCGGCAGACATTTCTGTCAAACGTTCATAACAAAGTGGAATATTCGCGTTAGACGGAGTAAAAATAAACCCTCTTCCTCAATAAATTCTCAACTAAAAATGTTCCTTATTCATATAATAAACTTGTGATATTACGTTGTTTTGAATTTGTGGTCTTTAAAGTTTCTTTCAAACTGCAAAACATACTTTTAATATAATTTTATATTTTAAAACATAGGAATATTTTATTAAGGGCTTATTTCGTATGAACCTATATCGCTCAAAAATAGCGATTTGAAGCTTTGTCGTTTTTTTTACTTTTTTACATTAGTTTATAGGCCTACTTCCTTACGTGTAATATCATGTATATTCAAAGAAGGTATATGTATATATATATATATATATATATATATATATATATATAAAGAACAAAAGTCTAAATACAAATACAAGAATTATAATTGAATTTACAATTCAAAGGTTTTCGTTGGCTACCAGTACCAACATCATCAGGAATATTAAACAATTAAAATTAACATATGTGCAAATTAAATCAAATAAATAGCTATGCCAAATCAATTACAATGTTGTTAAAATTTTTTTTATTTTGCTGCCCTAACATTACAAACACTGAATATATTATCAAATTTAGATTTTACTTGTATTTGTTCATTTATCAACTCGTTATTAGTATTATATTTATGTATTTCTAAAGCTTCATAAATATTCATTCTCAGGCTTTTGTTAATTTCTTTTATAAGTATCATATTATCTATATTAGGAAATATGTGATTATTATTAATACAATGACTAGCAAAATTTGATTTATTAATTTCTGGTTTTTTATAAGCATTAAAATGTTCTTTATATCTATCTTTAAGTTTTTTCTTAGTTTGTCCTATATAAACTTTATTACAATAATCACATTCTAATTTATATACACCGTTTTTTTCATGCATATTAATAATATTATTATTATTAATTATATTTAATAATTTATTATTAGTATTATATGCAAATTTTATGTTGCTACCTTTAAACAATTTTGTGATATTTTTTCTTCATTACCAAAAAATGTAAATGACGTCCATATGACATTTTCATCATTATTTTTGTTAATTAGATTATTATTTTGTTTCTATAAAATATTATAATTAAGTTTATCAACAGTTATCAATTAAGTTATCAAAATCATTATTGTGTTATAATTGTTATATCTAGAAAGTTGATCTTATTATTTTTCTTTATTTCATAAGTAAAATTAATATTTTTATTTATCTCATTTATTTTATTTAAAATAGTTATTAAGTCTATACCACTATTATTAGATACATACAAACCATCATCTACATATCTAAACTAATAACCGTTTTTATCAAATGTCTGTATAATTTTATTTATTTTATCATCTATATATTGTAAAAATATTTCAGATAATATATTCGATAAGGGAGAACCCCATGGTGAACCATACATAGGTATATATAGGTTATAGGTATATATATATATATATATATATATATATATATATATATATAACCTATACCTATATATACATATGTACACATGTACATAAGTATATACACCGATATATACATATATTGTAATTGATATGGTGATAAGGAATTATAAACTGAAGTAAAAAGTTCAACAAATCGTCACTGCTTTAAATCACTATTTTCGAGTATGTATAAGGATTAAACGTGAATATAAAACTGTTAGATTTTAAAATATGGGAAGCTCTATGGTCTACTTGGTTTATTAAAATAATAATACACAATTATATTAGTTTTTCACTGCATGATGCTATTATGCCCAGTCATTTTTGATTATTTTTTCTAATTCAAACCAAATTTAATTGCACTGAGAGAATCAGAAATACCTAAAAATTTAGTGTTGTAATTGCAAATAGCTACGGAAATCGATTAGGCTTTGTTATAAAATTAATAAAAGTAGCATCAGGTTTATGGAAATTATAGATTAGCACCGGCTAATGCATGAGCAAAGCATTTAAAAATATATTAGCAACAAAGAAAGGCAATATGTAAAACATTCAATAGCATGCAATTGGCTTGGAAATTTAAAAAAATATTAATAATAATGTTAAACTGTGGGAGGGTATGGAAACTGTATAGCTGTATATCCCAGCAAAGAAATCATATCGAGTCTAAAAACTTTATAAACACACAAACTTGAAACCGAAAATAATGAAAATATAAATACATTGATAATTACAGGACCTGCTGCACTTATACTAACAACCGTAAAAACTTGACAACATCCCTTAACCAGGGTATAATGCATACAATATTAAGGGTTAGTATAAGGGTTCCCTCATTACAAGAGATGAGCTATAGCATGTAGAATATGAAGTTATACGGAATATTAGTAATATACGAAATCTAAACAGAAGATGGGAATATACATTATTTAGGCTTAAAATTAATGAGGAAACTTATAAAATTTGAATTTGGAATTTTTCGATTAAAGTGATAATACAAATGTTTATTATAACCCCTATTTATGCCTTATTTATTTCTATTACGTATTTATACGTTTCTATTTTACTTCCTTCTTACTCGTATATGAGGGTCATTCAATTTTAAAAGAGGGGAGTTGGTATGGGGAAAAGATGCTTGGTAGGGCAAGTTTGATAAATTGAGGATTTTAAGGGGGCATCACTTAGATACGTTTTAATCAGCTGATGAATTAACATTGCCGATATAACCTCAAAAAATGTATAACAATGTCAGGTCTTCTTGAAAACTCCACATTGGATAAACCACGTCGAACGATTTGTTTATTGATTGCTAAGGGTGAAAACTACCCCTCAATACTCTAGATTGTCTAAAGTGTATGGTGAAAGACTTTAGAACAATTCAAAAGTGGTCGAGAATCAGTGACCGAGGAACATCGTTCTTGCAGGCCTGTTGAAGTGTAAATTCCCTCACATGAAACTTGAATTGATGACATTATTCTTGTCAGACTTACTTTTAACAAGGGGAAGCTTGCTAAGGAGAAACTTCGCACACCATAGAAGAGAGGGGCGAAGCGACGCTCGTCCTAAAGTCGCTCACTTAACCCGTGAAACCATTGATAACATGGGTGGTAAGAACCGGCTCACCCCCTCTCATTTCCATTTACTTAGTCCACTGAATGAGATATTACGTGGGAGGAAGCTCAAGGATAAAGAGAGTGTCAAGAAATTTTTGGTAAATTGGTTTCGCCTCCAAAACAAAGAGTTCGTTGCAGGCGGTATTACAAAGAGGTAGTAGCCCGTTGGTACAGGTGCATCAATATTGGTGGGGAGTATGCTGAAAAGTAGGAAGTGTCATGTTTTCTAAATATAAACGGATTTTTCTCTAGGTCAGATTGTCTCTTCAGTTATGAAAGGACTCTTTCACATCTGTTACTATTAAACATTTTTCAATTTTCCTATTACTTTACACTCTCTTCATATATATACCTTCAAATTTTCAATCCACTAAAAATATTTTTAATTCATCTTCTCAAGTTCAAATATATTGTTTAAAACTTCTATTAGATGACACTCTAATACAGTTCTTTGCAAATATTATTACAATAATTAAATTTATTAATGAATTAATGTTAGTTTTAATATCTAGGAAAAACGTTTTACAAAAGAGGCAAAGAATGCAATACATTCAACCCATTTAGCTTAAAATATGTGGCAACATATGATTTCATAAAACAGCTAATTTGATGTTATAGGTTATGTGGAGGAGCAACTGTTTCAACGCATATGCTATGTTACTTTGTTTTTAATAATTGTAATTATTTAATAAAAAGTAACGAGAGTAAACTCTTTCTGTTGTCCCAAGTAGAAATTGACTATAAAATGTTTGTTTATGTTACTTGTTAAAATACCAAATAGCCAATAAATTTACATAAGTTAATAGTCGAGTTTTCAGGCAATCGATATATAACTGTAGGGACTCTTTTAGCTTAGATTTTCGACCTAACCAAATATAATTTTACAAAACATGCCGAAAGTTATTGGCAAGGACAGCTACATCTGTCACTAAAGTACATAACAATATCGTTCATGACTATTTCGTAAAAATATTAAAGCCTTACAGTACGGCTAATATATGGCATACTAAGGCCGGCTTACACTGTAACCATAAAGTAGGGCTTAGGATTAGCTGTCGTTCCGTGTACGGGTCGCTGACATGCAACTTCAGGCCAAGTAGATTGATTTATGCCACTCTGAAGATGCCATTCTCTTTATACGAGTCGTAGCCTAAATGTGTGATTCTTACAGTGCAGCATCAGGTATAGGTGGCGATCACTTCTAGTTACTTTAGGTAAACAAGTTATATGGACAATGGTAATATATAATTGAATTGTAAATAATGTTTAAAAAAATGCAATACAGTGTAAGACTTTGCAACGTGTTGTAATAAATGCTAGGTAAATTTGATGGAGACAAAAGAAGCAAACTAACTCATATCATATCGTCATGCTATCAGACATGATAATGTCACAGACTACATTTAGAGCGAGAGATATAGAGTAAGGAGAGAGCGTGAAAACCTTTAAAAGACAAATCACAAAAATGATACTAGTACAGATTTTTTGTGTCTCCAAACTGGACAAGAATAACAGTAATGAGACATCGGTACGCTAACAAACTATTGCTATATTACTGTTAATATAATTTACTTTTACAGAGAAAATTTATAATTGTTTGTTTCTTAAACGTTTTACGTCGAAAATATTGTGAAAATATCTATGCATGCTTATATTCTTTAATCGTAGCTTCTTAGTGTTTTAATGTGTTACAGAGTTTTTTTTCAAGTTGCAAAGTTACCTCCAGCTACTGTTTTGCTCATTCCTTTCCTCATTTTTTTTGATCCATCCATCAGTATTGCGGTATATGTCCCATGTTTGACATATGTTTACACTTTAAATCTATTGATTAATCTTTTCCCCATTTTCAAAATATAAGGTACAGTACTGTGAATTTTCAAAATATAAGGTACAGTACTGTGTATTTTCAAAATATAAGGTACAGTACTGTGAATTTTCAAAATATACAGTACTGAAACAAAATTAAATGGAGCAGAATGGCCTATAGAGGTCGTTTTATAGACCTCGTTTTTGTTGTGCCCGAAACCTACCTTTTCGTTCACAATGGTTCAAGCAAGATGCCGCAACCAGCCACACTTCCTTAGGCAACATGGCTTTCCTTCACGACACTTTTAGCAGCCGC
>JBAIZL010000004.1:194283617-194306117 GCA_036971475.1 Prosapia bicincta | reverse complement strand
CGTAGTTACACATCCGAATATTTCGAAAATAAAATTCTGGAGCGATGAAAGTAGAACAAAAATTACAATAAATGCAAACACCTATATTCTGCGATTTACTGGGTGCATATGCTCACCCTTAAAGCATTCCTACTCGGCAGTGTATATTATTTGGTCAGTTTAAATGTAAGGAATCACAAATACATACTCTCATTGTATAGATGATTGGTGAAATGGTTTTATCATGTTATTTTTATTTGTGAAAACCTTCTTAACCATAGACTTCACACTATATACACTTTATTTTTAGTTTTAAACTGCTTTCCATAGTTGAATGTTTTCGAAGTGAATATTCCTTTTGGCGTACCAGAACAGAAACAGTGTACGAGGGAAAATCTTAGAGTTGGGCGGGGTCACACTCAAACACATCTGTGTTGTTGAATGTACGTTCTGCATGCATCTGTTTAAGCTTAAATTACGTGATAACATATGATTTCAAGCAACAGCTGATTTTATGTTAAAGTTTATGTTGTGAAACAGCAGTTTTAACACTTAGGTTACGTTGCTTTATCTGTCGTACATTATGAAGTTAAAAACTGTTATTCCTTATATTTTAATATGCAATAATTAAATTAACTATTTATATTTCGATAAATCCTAATTCGAAAATTTTAATATAACCGTGAGTGTCATAATATCAATAACTGTATTCAATTAAATATTCTATTAACTAAATCTTACAAATAAAGAATTCATTTCAGCCAGCCACGCTGCTATGACATTTTGTTGTTATAACATTTTGAATTGTTAGTAAATTAAAACTGTAAAAAAGAATTCTTTTTGTTTAAGATAAATTGGAAACATGTTGCAAAACTGCCCCTTCTCTATCAGAAAGATTCTATTTCGATTTCGTTTTTGTATAAACATGTTCATAATTAATGAGAAAGGATTATGAAATAAATACAAAAATTTAAAAAAAACAAGTACTTTTTTAAATATGTTTATGTTTATATCATTAAAACAACGAATATATCATTAGATAATACCAACAGATAGATAAAATTAATAAAATAAATACCAAGCAAAGTTTCTGTGCGGCGACAGGGATCCGGTCGTATTTTCGTGTTATTTTGTCCAATAGTCTAAGCAAAACGCATTTCATCCCTCGTCAGAAACAAGAATCTGCTTTGCAAACAGACATTGTCAGTAAACAATAGCGGATAAGGCCTATATTTACTTTCCTGGTGAGACTGTGTCATTTTATTGAGTCATTCCCTTATTCCCCCCAAGTCGGGAGGGAGGGCTTGGGGGAGCAGAGATCGGTGATTTTTCATTTTGTCTTCTATTCACCAGCGTCACAGCCGTCCCTGTGTGCCACTCTGATTGCCATTGTGTCAGGACCACACGAGATGTCCATGCTCCGTCGATTTATCAACCTTCTCTCGACCAAAATGCTATGAATATAAATGTCGCGCCGGGATGTAGTCGTAGGAGTTAATTGTAGACTATGAGTAGTTCCAATAACTTACGGACTATTCCGTCAATATTATATCACGTTTCCCTGTTGAGTTTCACCAACAACAAAACACAGTTTAAACCCACATATTTGTTAGTCCAAGTGAAGGTGACAAACATTTGTGTAGGTAGGTTTATACATAACGTATATACAGTACTAGGAAATGTTAGCAAGATGTCAATAACTAAATATATCATACTGATACATTTAGTTCATGTAAATATAGAACCATCACTTACATAAATAAACTATGAAAATATTATTACCTAAATATGATGTTCTAAATGTAGTAGCCAGCACCGTAGTCATTGCGTAGCGGCTATGTGCACTGTGACACAGCCGCATGAACTGCAACACAGCCGTGTGTGCTGTGGCGTAGCTGTGTGCTTTGTGACGCAGCCGTATGCACTGTGACGCAGCAGCATACACAGCGACGCAGCCGTGTGCTTTGTGACGCAGCTGTGTGCACTGTAATGCAGCCATGTGTTCTGTGACGCAGCAGCATACACAGCGACGCAGCAGTGTGCTTTGTGACGCAGCTGTGTGCACTGTAATGCAGCCATGTGTACTGTGACGCAGCTGCGTGCTTTGTGTCGATGCACTGTGATGCAGGCGTGTGCACTGTGACGCAGCTGTATGGTTTGTGACGCAGCCGTGTGCACTGTGAAGCAGCCATGTTCAATGTGATGCCGCCGTGCGTACTGTGATGCAGCCATGTGCTTTGTGACGCGACCTTGAGCACTGTGATGCAGCCTTGTGCACTGTGATTTTCCCACTGATAGTCCTCCAATATCTTGCTGTCTTACTACATCCCCTCCCCTCGCACCTTCGCCTTATGCATAACGTGCTCTATGCTCAGTACATGGAGGTTTTCCCACTGATCGTCCTCCATTATCTTGCTGTCTTACTACATCCCCTTACCTCGCACCTTCGCCTTATGCATAACGTGCTCTATGCTCAGTACATGGAGGTTTTCCCACTGATCGTCCTCCATTATCTTGCTGTCTTACTACATCCCCTCCCCTCGCACCTTCACCTCATGCATAAGAAGCTCATTGCTCAGTACATGGAGGTTGCCCCACTGATCGTCCTCCAATATCTTGCTGTCTTACTACATCCCCTCCCCTCGCACCTTCACCTCATGCATAAGGGGCTCATTGCTCAGTACATGGAGGTTTTCCCACTGATCGTCCTCCATTATCTTGCTGTCTTACTACATCCCCTCCCCTCGCACCTTCGCCTTATGCATAACGTGCTCTATGCTCAGTACATGGAGGTTTTCCCACTGATCGTCCTCCATTATCTTGCTGTCTTACTACATCCCCTCCCCTCGCAACTTCACCTCATGCATAACGTGCTCCATGCTCAGTACATGGAGGTTTTCCCACTGATCGTCCTCCAATATCTTGCTGTCTTACTACATCCCCTCCCCTCGCACCTTCGCCTTATGCATAACGTGCTCCATTCTCAGTACATGGAGGTTTTCCCACTGATCGTCCTCCAATATCTTGCTGTCTTACTACATCCTCTCCCCTCACACCTTCGCCTCATGCATAAGGTGCTTTATGCTCGGTATATGGAGGTTTTCCCACTGATCGTCCTCCAGTATCTTACTGTCTTACTACATCCCCCCCTCGCACCTTCACCTCATGCATGAGGTCCATTGCTCAGTACATGGAGGTTCGCCAAGCATCACTTCTTCTAAGGATGTTCACTTCTGCAGCATTCTCGTTGTGTTAGCTGTGGCAAAGATGTTTCCGTAGCTGGTTCAGTATTGCTCTAACAAATGCTCTGTAATTTCCGCTTTTTAATTCTTCTGCCTCATTTTTTATTCCTCCGCATTGTGTTATTCTATCTTCCAATGTTTCCATATGGGACAAACTGATGGCGAGTTGGAATATCACTTGTAATTGACGAGATGCGTTTGTAGTCTTTATGAATTCTACGAACGAAAGCCTCTCCCGAATACAAATAGAAGATCTCCTTGCAGACACCATATCGCTACATGTAGTCGACAGAGCCCATGAAAACATGTACCCGGAGCCAAACCTAGAGTTTGCTGACCATATAACTGGCGGTGCTGTCTATGTTACAGTGAGGCAGCTGTACACTGTCTTTCCTACACTCATTATTGCTGTTATTAAATATTCATACAATTAACAACCGCATTATTTTTATTGAGTTGCTTTTAAAACAGTCGGTGCGGCAGCCGTGTCGAAAGCATTTACATCATAAATTGCATCATTGTTAAACTGGTTCCCTCAGAGCGGCGAAGTGTCTGCGTCTGCGGCCGTAAAATGGTCTGAACACAAGGCGTCTGTTGATAAGCTACCACGCTTCCTCCAAGGCCGTACAACTCCCAGTACTTCCCGTTCTACGAAAGAATCTGTCTAAACATTTAATGGACATACTGACAGTGTAATGTTTCTTAATATTTCAATTACTTTAAAAATGCACTTTTATTCAAATACGTTTCAAAACAAAGAACATACAATAGTGAATTACTAACTCAGTAAAATAAAAATAAAAGCGGCAAATATCTATGACTGTTAAAAGAATTTATTAACCATATTTAAAATATTACAACTGGTGCATATCCCATGTATCAAGCACTTGAAGAATTTTATATTTGAATGTAATTTTATTTTATTCAATATTGGATTCATTTTTCACTTTATCCGCCATGAGTGGTGAACCTAAATTGTTTTATTTACTGCAAGAACAATTCGTCCCGATTGCAATAAAACTGATATCATTTAAATACAAAAACTATCTATCAATATAAACTCTTAAAAGTTTTAATTGTTAAATATGTTAATAAATAAAAATAATTGTCAACATATTTGTTTTATTAAATGCATTATTTACCTATCATTAAAGCAATTTTTTAGAAATTTAATATTAACAATGCTTCACTTTACCTCTATTTATGTAACAGATTATTTTGAAATAAAATTAAAAGTAAATTATACATACATACTATTTGTTTCAATAGCGCATAGATACCTGAAGAAATTAATTTGCGTGTGCGCGCGTGGTTTTGCGCGTGTGAGAAGAAGAGAATAGTAGACAATTTCATTTTTTTATTTTCTTCTTATGGTCATAATATGTTTTTAGAACCATTTATTTAATGTATTGACTGTCTTATAAACGGCTGAGAGACGACAGTCTTTAGTTTTATTCTTTTTACTTTATATTTTTCATAAAAAACTTTATATTTTTTAATTCTCTAATAAATTTTGATCAAACTGTATGACTTTGTAAAGTTCCATGAACTATTTTTTTATAAAACATATATGAGGCTGAATATATATGTAATCACGTTTATACATCTGACGACCGAAAGTAATTGATTTATATTTGACAATAATATATTTACATTAACGGAAGTGTATTTTTATTAAAGAAAATAAATATAATCAATCAATACCATTCACAATTTTTTATGCAAGTTATTGAAATATTGTTGTTTTTTAAATTTATTTTTAATACTGTACAAAACTTATTGCAATTTTTATTACTTTGAAAATGCATTATTCTTTAAAACTCATGGTTTTACTAATATTTTTTTTACTAATAACTGATATTTCTGAAAACATTTAAACATATATTTATACAAAATAATATGATTCTCATAATATTTACCTTCCTGAAAAACCATATGTTTGTTTCATAATATGAAAGGAAGCACTCCTTGAAATATTTTATTACACGTATAATAAAATGTGAAACAAGGAATTATATATATATATATATGTGTGTGTATGTGTGTGTGTGTGTGTGTGTGTGTGTGTGTGTGTGTGTGTGTGTGTGTGTGTGTGTGTATTTGTGTTTATATGTGTCTGTGTGTGTGTTTATATATATATATATATATATATATATATATATATATATATATATATATATATATATATAATATAGTTGACTTTTTCGCTGTATGGTTTCTAGCATTTTTAAAAATTAAGATAATAATCAAAACTGAAAACATATGATAAGTCAAATTATTAGGATAGTAACAATTTTATGGCATATTAAATCGTTTACAACTTAATATTATACAAGGTGCTTGTAGGAGCAAATACCCATCTTCTTATTGAAACAAATTTTAAACTTTTGTATCCTAATTTCATGTTTGTAATACAAAATAAGTTTATTATAATTCAAGTTTTTTATAACGAAATTTCTTTATAGCTATAACTTTTGTCAAGGCGTTTTCAATTTGGTTTTTTAGAAAAATCGTACTTTCAATATGTATCTTTAATTCTTCTTGAGACTTTACTCTACCTAGTGCAAAATAAAATTGATTATGTGTTAAAACAGCTTTGGACAATTAAAGTCTGCTCTTGGGAATGTTTGACCCTGAGCCTCATTTATAGCTATGGAAAATGCAAGTCGAAAAAAATTTTGATCCAATTCATTTGAAATAGCATGTTAGGATCTGTTGATATTAATTTAATTCTTGGTAAAAATATGTTGTCTTTTCCAGAACCTGTGATTATTTCTAATTCAATACACTTGTCAAACATATCTAGTACGATAAGACGTACTCCATTAGCTAAACCTGATCCCAAGCTCATATTTCTAATTAACTTTTAATACTGTTAAAATATTATTAGATGTTTTTAATATAATATTTGTACAGCTGTTTCTCGCCTGAATATTTGAAAATCATACTCAGCTGTTTCTCATTGCAATGTATTTCTTTCGGAGATTTTGGGTATTTCAAGTTCTTCAAAACCCTATAAATGTTGTAAATTGAGTAAAACCTTTATTTTTCCCCTCACCATCATGTCAATATCTCAAATTCGAGCCATCTCCCAGGTCTGTACAACCTTCCAAGCTTCCACAATTTTTCTCTCGAAATTCGGCTTACGAAATTATATGTATGGAACATGTTCCGTTTTCGTTTAGTTTGTGTTTGTTCTTAAATTAATTCATTTGTGTTAAACTATTTGTAAATTTTGACACAAATTAGTTTGCCTTCCCTTATTTCAAATCATGTGATTTAAAAGAGGGATATTTTTTTTTTTTTAACAAATGTGTGGCCAAATTTGGTTTATATACATGTGACTTTATATATGCATTAGGCTGTCCTTTGCATCGGTCCTCCATTTTCTTCTTCTATTGTCCTATATAAAATGTATGGTAGTTGTCACATTTTATTTTATCTGTCAAATATCTGTAAAAAATTTTGATTAATTATGTTTTTACCAAATCTTTAGTTTTGAATTTCCTTTGTAGCATCTAAACTATAAGTTTCAGCAATAATTTAAGTATGGCAAGGTTATAAATTTGTCTTGGCATTCCAAAAGGAGGAAAGCATAACTCACTGTGGACCTGGACGCCAAGTTAAAGTGGTACCGGAAACGACCTGCGGAGCTTTGCACGATATAGAACAATTTATGTTACATTTAAACGGTAGTGGTATTACAACCCTACTCTAGCCTGAAAGTTTCATCGGCAACTTCCGTCTTTGATATTGTTAATGTCACCGTAATATTTATGTAATTTCAGAGAGATACAGACTTTGCAAAAATTATAAGTATCTTATGAATTCGACTCAAAAGGGTGTATATGTGTGTGTCTGTATGTGTATGTGTGTGTGTGTGTGTGTGTGTGTGTGTGTGTGTGTGTGTGTGTGTGTGTGTGTGTGTGTGTGTGTGTGTGTGTGTGTGTGTGTGTTTTGTGCGAGTGAATGTGATCCCGTCAGTTACCATATTAGAGTTTTTTCTCCTACATATTTAATAAACTTATTTATATTAAATATTCAAAAAAATGCTCTTTCCTTTTTTGATGTAATGAATGTAAATTTAAACATTAAAATAAACCCTTATCTCAAGCGGAAACAATTATAAATTGTAGTTTATTGATGCAACCCCTATATTTTCATTTAAATAGGTCAACATCGCAGCAATTGCTTTAACTTCAAAATGAAATATACATTATTCATTGAACTTTTTAAATTTTAAAATTAATTTTAAATACCGATTATTAATTAAAATCTTAAGTTTAAATCACTAGACAACGGGAATATTTCATTGGTGCCCCCATGTAACTATTCACTTACAGACACTGGCCTACTAGCGTAACGTTTGATGTTCAGCATTATTGTTTAACATTGTAATTAGTAGATGTATAGATTGGGGTTTGATTTGTTGTTTGTATAGGGCGTATTCATGAGCCCTTCCTTGCTGTACTGTGTTGTGATAGTGCTTCAATATAATTGTTAACTATGTAAGGAAACGAATTCCTTCGGTAATGCAACTACAATGATTAGTTAAAGAAACATCTCAAGCCATGATAACTTCTAGTGCCAGATGTATTCATGAATATCATTCCTTAAACAGTAAATCTTAGACAATGGCAAACTATAGGTAAAATCCTAAAGGTACACATGCGGAGTGGCTACATTTTATAATCCCGTGCAAATCGTATTCAAATCAGTGATGAGATAAGTAAGAATTGAACTGCCAAGTGATTTGAGGTTATAAATAAATAATTGCTGACGAACTCAGAAAACAATATACTCGTACTTCAAGATTTGCAGTTGTAAATTTCTAGTTGTGTGACTGATGATGATGATATGAGTCATTGAGACGAGTATGATAATAAAATATATTGTTTTATGAGATCGTGAGCAGTTATTGACGTTAAGAAAAATTGTTAATTTGGTCCACTTTAGGGATAGTTAGAATATTAACATATCTTTACAGATTCAATATTTTTAACACCATCCAATAAATGTTATCATCTATGTAGGATAATGTTGAAATAATTAAGGAACACCCAGTCACGTTTGATGGCGTGATCCTCCGTGACTATCTTATAAATACATATTCTAAACTGAAAGCAGTTTATTCAGTTATAGTACAGTTAGACTACATCGTACTCACTTGTGACGACGTGATTGCAGACCTAAATAATTGACTGCGAGCTGGGGTCATTGTTATACACTTATTACTTTTACCCAGATCTCAAATTTTGGTAAATAAAGTTTACCTAATTCAAATGTGTATTCTTTAATTAGTAATACTATTGACCGTTATCTATTTCTTTTATTTATATTAATTATATAAAACTCCTTTGATATTGGTTATTAGAATATTTCACACATAATTCCATAATGACTTCAGCATTGTTTGCTGTATAAATAGGAATTACTGGCAACTTTTGCACACAATGATCCTAATCGCAGTCGCTTTGACTAAGGAATATTAAGATTGATGACGGAGGCATATCCGAGTAGGCAGGCTGCAATTAAGAGGCAGGCACATTTGTTTCATCACATCATTAAGTAAAACAGACCCGGGGCTATGATGATCCTCAGCTCATTAACTCATCAACGCATCGCCTCATCTCGTCTTGCTAATGGAGTAACGCAATCTCGCCACTGAAGCCACTACGGCCGGTGCGTTGGTGCACTTTATATGTGTAAAGTGCGATTGTTTTCGGAATTTAAAAAAATAATGATATGAAATAAAACAAATAAACCAAAGTTCGTGAAAAAAGTATTTAAAAGAATGTTCAGTATTAGTAATGTTAGGGTTGGGAGATATCTGGATTTAGATTGTCTCCTTCTGTCCAGAGAGACTCCTTCAGGACGTTGGCTCCAGTATCGGGCAATGTAACCTTGCAAGCACATGTCCTTGCGTGCAAATCTCTTTCTGCTTCTGACTTTCCTCTTACCCAACTTTCTACTTTGACCTATAATCTGAAGGATTCATCTTTTCCCATCACATGGCCGAGACATTGTAATTTTCTAATCTTTAAAAAATTGTTAAATTCCCGATAATCCTCTATCCTATTTTTTGCCCTGGACCATGCATATCCTTACGTTTGTCTTGAGAGCACTTCCTCATGATATCTCCATTCAACTTTCTGTCTCCCATTGCATACAGCAACACAGATATTACATGACATTTTAGCAACTTAGTTTATTCTTCATTTATCCAGCTACAAACTAAAACATACTTGCTAGTCCATATATATAATTTAATAAACCGAATTTTGAGAGAAAGATTGTGGGCGCTTGAAAGGTTGTGCAGAGCTGGGCGATAGCTCAAATAGCCTGATATTGACACGATAGCTTAAATGCATTGACACGAAGGAGCGGGCAAAATATAGGTTTCTCTCAAATTACAACATTTTTAAAATTAGAATTGGTCAAAAAAAATCAATTTGAAAACGTATTTACAAAAAATATTGTTTATAAGAAAATATTGATATAAAAAACTTTAATTATATTAAATTTAATTTGTATTTAAAATAAAATAATTATACAAAAGTTTAAAATTTGTTTGAATATGAGTAGGGGAATTTGCCCATACAAGCCCCTTGTGTAAGTATAATCGGCGAAAGTCGCTCTTCAAACACTGTCAATATGTAAATAAATTACGATAATGATGTCTTCCGATTCATATTGTGTCAGAACTATTAAGGCCAGACGAATTGAGACCATCACGCGAATCCAAGTCTCTGTTTTGTCAGCTTATATTCCAAGATAAGGAACAGATTGCAAATATTGTCGCAAAAAGTAAATGGGCAATGAATTAGCTTGCATTGGAGCCCGATCGGATGGATAGTTGGACCAGGAACCTACTGGAGAATTAATTTGGTATCAACAACAAGCATAATTCTACGCTCTGCATGAAAGCATTATAGAGCTAAATTTTAGCTTTATATAGCCACTTTTGTACAACCGGGGGGGGGGGGGGGCAGGTACGGACATGAGAGTGACAGCAACTGAGGTTGAGCTACTCGGGATTGTTGGCCCGGATTACAAAACCCAAAATGATGCTGGAGGAATAAACGTAGGAGAGTAGAAACATATTTCAGGAACGTAAGGGGCGAAATTTGGAGTCTCGTTGAAATTACACATCCAATGTCTGGACAAAGCAGATAAAACAAAACCTTCAAGAACATCAGAACCCCTCGGCTACCAGTCAATGTCTCAAAGAAAATCCTATCCAAGAACGCCCATACTAATAATCTAAATTCTTTCTCTTTTTAGTAAAGTTACAGTTTTAGAAAAAATTGGAAATGGATTTTATTAACACAATATAAATTGCTTAAGGTAACATAAATATATACCAAATTGTTAAAATTCAATTCGTAGAAAAACAATTTCCTGTAAATGGTAGGATTCACAGTTTGTACATGGCCTAACAGCTGACGGATACGGTGATTGTACACAGAGGACGACCCGCTACCTGCGTCAGATAAAACTCCGCCTGTCGACACTAAATCCTAACCGGCTCCAGTCCTGATTTAAGGGCTGTTCGGCTTCACTCTCCTTTCTCTCTTTATTTAAATACCAGATTTACCGCAATTCATAAATGTTCAAACTATTTGATTCAATAACAAGTATTGTAATATTGTCACATATTATACAAGTGACACAAGTGAATAAATAAAACATTTAATAGGACGTTTTTTGTCATTGCATGAAATTTAGCAAAATTATTACATAAAGTTTAAAAACAATAAATTTTACTTTTATTTAAAATATTACAAATCAATTCTAGATAAAATGGTTAATTAATTATCCCAATAACTAACATTCACACTAAATGTTTCGAACTGAGACCCTTACGCTGATCCTACCTAAGACATTTATTACTTACAGAAATGAATGGGCTTCAAAACATTCAAAACTTAATATGTTTCTTATAAAACCATTGTGATTAGTAGTTGGCTTTGCAAACGAGTTCATAATTGGATTTCGTAATGTGCACGTTTTGATTTCGGAACTTAACATTGCGTCAACATTAGTTTATTACAAACAAGTAAAATGAAATTAAACCAAGAAAAGTTTGGTTAGTTATTTTTTACTAAGTAATTTTTTATTTGGTAAATAAAATTATTATAAAATTAAAATAACTTATGGGTTAAACAGCTGTTTCAACATAAGCTATAACATAAAATCAGCTGTTTTATGAAATCATATCATCACATATTATAAGCCTCATGGGACGAAATAACAATATTCCGTGCCTTGTCCTTTTGTAGAAGAGTTTTCTCCCATATAGAATTAAAAGTTATTCATTAATAAATGTAATTACTGAATTATTATTTGGAAAAAAACGTTATTAAAATCTAGTATCTTCCTCTACAGGTATAAAAATATGTTTTTGTACTTGAGTGTATAAATACAAAGTATTTTATTAACGATTGAAAATTGGAGCAAGATGTTTTCAAGAAGAGTATGAACTAATAGAAGGAATTAAAATAGACATAAATTTATAATTTTCCCAATAAAGCATAAAATAAAGTAATTAGTGAATTGGCATTACTACTCTATTGTTTGATGAGATTTATTGTTAGTTGAAAACGAATAACATGCATTTACCAATATTTACTTTAAATTAAATATTTTGAGAGGTCTAATTAACTTGTAATTTAACTAACACACTTCAGTAGGAGGACTCCGTTTAACGATATTTCAAGTTAATCTATTTATAATTTGTTCATTCACGTGGCCTTGTTTGATTTATTTAAAAAATTTCACCGTTTCTACTTTCAGAGCACCCCTAATCATAAATTGCGAGCTTTGAGACTGGCTTTATGATACAATATCCTGTGAATTAAGATGTGTATCTATTTAAGCGGCTCGTCCTACAAAGGCACGGAAAGGGTGAGGGATGACAGCTGGTGGAGGGGTGAGAGGGAGGCTGTAGCTTCTGTTGCCGTGTCTAGTCACACGTGCTGCAACCTTTGAAGTGTCATTTTGTTTTGTGTCAACATTCGACGTTTTATTGCTCAGGCTTAAAGATTATTTGTATGAACTAATTTTAAAGACTGAAAGACTTAACTATGAAACAGATGTGTCAGCGTTCTTTAGTTAGGACAGATGTTGACGTCCTGCGTTTGTTTATAACAATAAGACATTTAGCTTATGACGCTCGTTAAAGTTCTCACAATATTTCCAAACCTTTCTACAATACGGTAAATAAGTTTTTAATCCCTTTGAAATACCTGATTTTATAATGTTTATTTAATATTCAATCCGACAAACAAATTATACGATTACATTACTCATGTCTGATATTTGAAGCTTTACTAAGTTTCAATATTCTCGAATGAAATATTATCGATATAAACCTAAGTAACGTAGATTATTAGATACAATAAAAATATAAATATTGGCAAAAACCACAATGCAACACAAATAATTAAAATTAAATAATATTACATGTTACCTTGTCAGTCTAGATTGTGATTTTCTAATCTGGCTCTCTCATGAGGATGACATGGTCATCGAAAGTACATTAGGGATTACCCCTAGGTAACTTGTAATATTAGTTATTTTTTAAATAATTTTGTATTATTGGGGTTTTTGGCAATATTTATATTTTCATTATAATAGATTGCCCTACTGTGCTCTTGACATTGGATATAACATGTTACCTTTTTATCTTGTTTCTCTACTTAAGGTAGTTAGTTGATATGACTAATAGATAATATCCTCATTTGAAAGAAACTGTAAAAACCGATTGAAATATTGATAAGACATAAAACTACTTGTTATGGAAGGAGCATGACGTCACGAGAGTAGAGTTCCTGACGTAAAGTCCCTATTGTGTCAAGACTCCTCTGTACGGTACTGGGAGGAGCTAAGTAATTCCCTAGTATAAGGTTTAGTCCCTAAAGTAGTGCTCGTATAGGTAAAATTTTATAAGCTGCCACTTTGGGGCTCGCAGGCCTTGGCGAAAGGCGAGGAGATGATCATTTTAAAAATAACATCGATCCTTGGACTTCCTCTGACTCATAGGTCTGTAACTATATGAGTCAGAGTTGTCATGAGAGTTGTATTTTTTAAATACCTCTGAAGATGATTGCTGGGTAATCGAAATGCACATAAGGTTTAAATAAAATGTTATTTGTGGTTTAGAGGTTTTATTTATTTAAAAATACTCATAGGTCTGAGTCATTATTTTTTTTACTTATTATTACGTTTTAACCTATAGTAAAAATACTAACAAATGAGAATAGGCGTTCACGAAAACGTGTTAATTCGATTCTCTAAGGGTTTAACGGGTAGGCTGCGATTTATGACCCCGATGAAGGATGACGACATTGCCTGATGTTTTATAGACGACAAATACACAATTTCTACATAAGAGCCAAGAGCCCGCTAATAAAATGTGACCTATACTCCAGAAGGAGTAATACATTGGTACGAATCACCGCCGGTGCTCATTCACTGGGTCGTTGAGCAGTGTTAACAGGACCTTCGTGTCGAAAACTCGTCCCAGAGACCAGTCCCAGGATCTTACACAGTAAAGCCTTCGGGTGAACATGCTGTTACTACAGGTTCCTATTTGCCTATTGCAGTAAATAACATTGTTGTAATTATTAAATGTTTGTTTAGTCGTGTAATTGCTTTTAGTATAAAATTGTGTGGTCCCACCTTGTCACTTCTATTCGATATGATTACATTTGATTCTATTACCCATTTTAGTTTTGTATTTGTCTACGTTGTCATAGCTTTCATCCGTCAGCAGTTAATCGTAATCGGAGGATATCATAAATATTCCCCGGAGATTATAGCAAGTAGACGTTGCCGGGAAGCGTCGGTAGTAGGGAAGGATATAGCATCCATGCATTTGGAGGATATCATAAATGTTCACTGGAGATTATTGCAAGTAGACGTTGCCGGGCAGCGTCGGTAGTAGGGGAGGATATAGCATCCATGCCTTTGGAGGATATCATAAATGATCCCTGGAGATTGTTGCAAGTAGACGTTGCCGGGCAGCGTCGGTAGTAGGGGAGGATATAGCATCCATGCCTTTGGAGGATATCATAAATGTTCCCTGGAGATTGTTGCAAGTAGACGTTGCCGGGCAGCGTAGGTAGTAGGGGAGGATATAGCATCCATGCCTTTGGAGGATATCACAAATGTTCCCTGGAGATTGTTGCAAGTAGACGTTGCCGGGCAGCGTCGGTAGTAGGGGAGGATATAGCATCCATGACTTTGGAGGATATCACAAATGTTCCCAGGAGATTGTTGCAAGTAGACGTTGCCGGGCAGCGTCGGTAGTAGAGGAGGATATAGCATCCATGACTTTGGAGGATATCACAAATGTTCCAAGGAGATTGTGGCAAGTAGACGTTGCCGGGCAGCGTCGGTGGTAGGGGAGGATATAGCATCCATGCCTTTGGAGGATATCATAAATGTTCCCTGGAGATTGTTGCAAGTTGACGTTGCCGTGCAGCGTCGGTAGTAGGGGAGCATATAGCATCCATGCCTTTGGAGGATATCACAAATGTTCCCAGGAGATTGTTGCACGTAGACGTTGCCGGGCAGGGTAGGTAGTAGGGGAGGATAAAGCATCCATGCCTTTGGAGGATATCATAAATGTTCCCTGGAGATTGTTGCAAGTAGACGTTGCCGGGCAACGTCGGTAGTAGGGGAGGATATAGCATCCATGCCTTTGGAGGATATCATAAATGTTCCCAGGAGATTGTTGCAAGTAGACGTTGCCGGGCAGCGTCGGTAGTAGGGAAGGATATAGCATCCATGCCTTTGGAGAATATCACAAATGTTCCCTGGAGATTGTTGCAAGTAGACTTTGCCGGGCAGCGTCGGTAGTAGGGGAGGATATAGCATCCATGCCTTTGGAGGATATCATAAATGTTCCCAGGAGATTGTTGCAAGTAGACGTTGCCGGGCAGCGTCGGTAGAATAGGAGGATATAGCATCCATGCCTTTGGAGGATATCACAAATGTTCCCAGGAAATTGTTGCAAGTAGACGTTGCCGGGCAGGGTCGGTAGAAGGGGAGTATATAGCATCCATGCCTTTGGAGGATATCATAAATGTTCCCTGGAGATTGTTGCAAGTAGACGTTGCCGGGCAGCGTCGATAGTAGGGGAGGATATAGCATCCATGCCTTTGGAAGATATCACAAATGTTCCCAGGAGATTGTTGCAAGTAGACGTTGCCGGGCAGCGTCGGTAGAAGGGGAGGATATAGCACCCATGCCTTTGGAGGATATCACAAATGTTCCCAGGAAATTGTTGCAAGTAGACGTTGCCGGGCAGGGTCGGTAGTAGGGGAGTATATAGCATCCATGCATTTGGAGGATATCATAAATGTTCCCTGGAGATTGTTGCAAGTAGACGTTGAAGAGCAGCGTCGGTAGTAGGGGAGGATATAGCATCCATGCCTTTGGAAGATATCACAAATGTTCCCAGGAGATTGTTGCAAGTAGACGTTGCCGGGCACCGTCGTTAGTAGGGGAGGATATAGCATCCATGCCTTAGGAGGATATCACAAATGTTCCCTGGAGATTGTTGCAAATAGACGTTCCCGAGCAGCGTCGGTAGTAGGGGAGGATATAGCATCCATGCCTTTGGAAGATATCACAAATGTTCCCAGGAGATTGTTGCAAGTAGACGTTGCCGGGCACCGTCGTTAGTAGGGGAGGATATAGCATCCATGCCTTTGGAGGATATCACAAATGTTCCCTGGAGATTGTTGCAAGTAGACGTTGCCGAGCAGCGTCGATAGTAGGGGAGGATATAGCATCCATGCCTTTGGAGGATATCACAAATGTTCCCAGGAGTTTGTTGCAAGCAGACGTTGCCGGGCAGCGTCGGTAGAAGGGGAGGATATAGCATCCATGCCTTTGGAGGATATCACAAATGTTCCCAGGAAATTGTTGCAAGTAGACGTTGCCGGGCAGGGTCGGTAGTAGGGGAGTATATAGCATCCATGCATTTGGAGGATATCATAAATGTTCCCTGGAGATTGTTGCAAGTAGACGTTGAAGAGCAGCGTCGGTAGTAGGGGAGGATATAGCATCCATGCCTTTGGAAGATATCACAAATGTTCCCAGGAGATTGTTGCAAGTAGACGTTGCCGGGCACCGTCGTTAGTAGGGGAGGATATAGCATCCATGCCTTTGGAGGATATTATAAATGTTCCCTGGAGATTGTTGCAAATAGACGTTGCCGAGCAGCGTCGATAGTAGGGGAGGATATAGCATCCATGCCTTTGGAGGATATCACAAATGTTCCCAGGAGTTTGTTGCAAGTAGACGTTGCCGGGCAGCGTAGGTAGTAGGGGAGGATATAGCATCCATGCCTTTGGAGGATATCACAAATGTTCCCTGGAGATTGTTGCAAGTAGACGTTGCCGGGCAGCGTCGGTAGTAGGGGAGGATATAGCATCCATGCCTTTGGAGGATATCACAAATGTTCCCAGGAGATTGTTGCAAGTAGACGTTTCCGGGCAGCGTTGGTAGTAGAGGAGGATATAGCAACCATGCCTTTGGAGGATATCACAAATGTTCCCTGGAGATTTTTGCAAGTAGACGTTGCCGAGCAGCGTCGTTAGTAGGGGAGGATATAGCAACCATGCCTTTAGAGGATATCACAAATATTCCCAGGAGATTGTTGCAAGTAGACGTTGCCGGGAAGCGTCGGTAGTAGGGGAGGATATAGCATCCATGCCTTTGGAGAGTATCTCAAATGTTCCCTGGAGATTGTTGCAAGTAGACGTTGCCGAGCAGCGTCGGTAGTAGGGGAGGATATAGCATCCATGCCTTTGGAGGATATCACAAATGTTCCCAGGAGATTGTTGCAAGTAGACGGTGCCGGGCAGCGTCGGTAGTAGGGGAGGATATAGCATCCATGCCTTTGGAGGATATCACAAATGTTCCCTGGAGTTTGTTGCAAGTAGACGTTGCCGGGCAGCGTCGGTAGTAGTGGAGGATATAGCATCCATGCCTTTGGAGGATATCACAAATGTTCCCTGGAGATTTTTGCAAGTAGACGTTGCTGGGCAGCGTCGGCAGTAGGGGAAGATATAGCATCCATGCCTTTGGAGGATATCACAAATGTTCCTTGGAGATTGTTGCAAGTAGACGTTGCCGAGCAGCGTCGGTAGTAGGGGAGGATATAGCAACCATGCCTTTGGAGGATATCACAAATGTTCCCAGGGGATTGTTGCAAGGAGACGTTGCCGGGCAGCGTCGGTAGTAGAGGAGGATATAGCATCCATGCCTTTGGTTTCTCTGCCTTTATATATGCTTCCGTTTCTTAATTTCTTATTTCTATTGCAGGTGATATTTTCGTCTGCCTTAAGGCTTCACTGCTTTTACTAAATCCTTTTCTTGTCATGCTATAAAGATAGTTCATTGTCGTAAGCTTCCTATAGGCTTCCTTTGGCAACAAATACCTGCAGCTCCTTGTCATCCGTGGATGCTGGGTATTGGATCTACCGACCCTAAGACTAGCTCGTTCTGGTCACCGTTTCTTGCAATTTATTTTTAACTTAGGACCTTACAGTTTTGTTTAAGTTTCCCTCATTGAACCTTCTACGTTCTTGAGGTAGTTCCATCTAGTATTTTCTCACTGAATGGAAATAATTTCTTATTATGGTTGTAACATTCGAGGAATTTACACACCCTGATTACATTTCTAGCTTTTCATATGGCACAATAAAAGTGACTGTACTTGTTAAGGTCCTGATTCTAAACATTTCTTTTAAACATTAGGATTCACTCATTGCATGCTCCCAGTAGCCACTCGACTGTCGTCTTCGTAGGTACCTTCCTTCCTCGAAATATTCCGATCTTTGAATGTAAAGAATGCACTTTGACATAATCATTGTTTTATAAAATAATTGTTTTCCAAATTTATTAGAGGCAAACCTTTTAGTAATTAACTACATTGTAAATAATTACGTATTTATTGTGTGTGTGTCTCTCTCTCTTTATAAATATATATATATTTATATATGATTGTGTATGCTTGTGTATTAATGAAGAACTAAGTCAAAATACAAATACAAGAATTATAATTGAATTTACAAATAATATATATATATATATATATATATATATATATATATATATATATATATATATATATCTTTCATATATATATATATATATATATATATATATATATATATATATATATATATATATCTTTCATATATATATATATATATATATATATATATATATATATATATATATATATATGTGTGTGTGTGTGTGTGTGTGTGTGTGTGTGTGTGTGTGTGTGTGTGTGTGTGTGTGTGTGTGTGTGTGTGTGTGTGTGTGTGTGTGTGTGTGTGTGTGTGTGTGTGTGTATCTTTCAAATATAAACGCATTTTCTGCATTTGTGTGTGTGTTTGGATGTGGGTTTTAGTACTCCAGTTGTGTACACATGAGGAGTTATACTACCTATTGATATTTTTTAAAGAAGTTAGAATCACCGTGACAAATCGAAATATAGAAGATCAAACTTTTTCTCGCAAAATATTGATATGATGTCAGAAGTAAAACAATGCACGAAGTGTAAAATATGTTTAAACTTAGTAAAATAACCTTTCGAGCTGGAAACACCGAAGAAAACCTCTTTGTGGCCACAAAACTCTTTCCCGCAGTAAGGAGTAACTTTATATAGTTAACGTACAAACCTCGCCAAACACACAGACAACAGAACCAAAGAAAAATAATGTTGCAAATTTAATATGTATAATTAAATTGCATAGTAAAAATAAATTGCTCTCACAAAGTTGTTAATTAAAATACTAATTTCATACAACATCAAAGGGCAGTCACGTTTAAAAGGGCGGTATCATAAAACTGTTGAGAGGTAAGAGAAGAGGCCGGAAGGGCTTTAGGGCAACGTACGAATTGCAGGTGAATCCTTTACACAGCTACATCAAAGGGCTGGTTCAAGGATATTTATTTGTTCCTCCCCAACAACACATTTTGATCCTTATCTTAGTTGCTGGCCCGGTTTTGACGCTCTGTACAGAGTAAAGCTGGACAATATATCGAGCACACAAGGAACTTGCACGTTAACACGTGGGAATATGTGTTCAGATGGAAGAGCTTCACGTATTTTACGTCAAAGTACGGAAAACTTGAGAAAATAATTTATTAAGTAAATACATAGTAAAATTCATATTATCTTCACTTCTGTTAGGAATGTGTTTATATATTAGAGTACGTTTTCTGCCTTTACTAAAAAAAAGAATATGTTTTATTGTATAATATTTCTTTAATATAAAAATATATTCTTGAATTAAATTAATAAATAATTCTTGTAATTGAATACCCTTAGTTGTTCTTATGCATACAGTCCAGCCACTCTTGTGGCACATATCAAGAAGGTCCTTGAAGGTGGTTTGCTCCTCGAACTACTAAACTCCTTTATCCTAAATTCTACTAGTATCTAAATTTTTTTCCTCGCTGTAGTGCAATATTGTTAGTTATTTCTTCCATTGTATAAACTTAATTCTATGAATCTAATGGGTTATTATGGTTTCTATACCGTGAGTATATACGAGTCGTATAATAGGCCTACTAATCCTTTTATAACTGTCCATCTTTCGAAACTACAATATTATATAAGTATAATATACGAGTATCCTAAGACGATTTATTACACCTAAAGTTACACAATAGCCTAATTGAAATTCTATTTGCAAACACCCAATAGCTGAACAACTGTCACGTATTAAACAACACTATTATGACATTCCAACTCTTCGGTTGACTTATTCTACAAAATGTGTTCTATTTTTTTAACATGATTCCTATTGATCACAGTGTAAGCCTACAGTTTTAGAAATCACCGGAGTCCATTAACACAGGGACACAGCAGACATTTTATCGATTATACAATTCACTGATATGGCAACACGAAGCATCATACCTGGCGACGGGCAACCTACTCAGCGACACTAAGAGAATAAAAGCCCCTGTCGCTGGTGTTTACGTTACTATTTCTCTCTCTCAGCATGCAAACACACACACACACACACAAACACACACATACTCTCTCTCTCACACACACACACACACACACACACACACACACACACACACACACACACACACACACACACACACACACACACACACACACACACACACACTCAATCACATACACACACACTCGTAGCACACATAGACACACATACTCAGAACACCCCACACGCACGCGCACACACACTCATACATAAACAAAGACACACACACACGCACTTTCGCACGAACACTCACACACGAGCGCATTCAAGCAGGCATACTACAATTTTATAAAACCAGGGTTTATATAAGACCGGAACACTATTTTATACTGGATTTCATTATACACATAAAATATGCAGATGCGACAGATTTCCTTTATAGAAGAAGCAAAATAAAGATTTCCAGTATAAGCTAACTAGTTGGAAAGTGAATTTGGAGCTCACGTTACCACACATTCACTAGTTACTTTGTGTTAGTAAACCTAATATTTAAGGAAGACCGAAGCTAACTGGATAATTTGTAGCTTTATTGTAACGGAGTGTTAAAGGGGTCTGGTTTGTGAAGCTTCTTGTTGGTGTAGAGTTACAAACCTTTATATTTTGTTTCACGAGAGCAGGTGAAGTCAATTTTTGGAATACCTGCGGCGCTTGGGTCCCCACAAATCCCGTTATTTTATTTAACATAGTTTTAGAGTGTCTCCCTTCTATTATAGCGCCAAAGATTATCCAAACCATCTGCACACATTTGTACGTGTGTCTTGCTTATGACATACAATGGAGAAAATTAAGTATTTCTGACATATTTAAAGCGCATCGTATGACTAATCCTAAACTCGCAGTTACCCCACGGTATAGTTACAAGTTAGTTTCAACCCTAGGCCCCCTGCGGCTGGTGTCCCTTGGGGTGGTTTCCACCAAGCACTTGCCTAATTTAACAATGGAGAAATAAGTGGTGGCTCGAAATGACTTTATTGAAGTTTTAGGTTTGTTATATTGATAGGGCAGGGTTCGGCCCGGGCACAAAGGCGATAATTATGGGCCCCCCACCCACTATGGTTTGGCCCATTATGACCCGCTCCCAACGGTCGCCCGCTTAACGCACATCTGTTTATTTTTCTTTCACAATTATTTTTCTAGTTTGACAATTAACTTCTATATCGGATGCAAAATGGCTGCTTCTAATCTAAAGGATAATCGTGGATGACGTCTTGCGTAATGTCTGTGGTGGTAGCGGTGTATTGACGTTTGCACGAGCTAGCTAGATAATGCTAATATTCCCATGGACACACTAATAACAATGCCATTTAATATTTTATAAACTTTAAAACAAAGTAGAAAATAATTATAATTATAAGAAAAGGAAACAGAGGAAGAGAGAAAGGTTAGAACGACGAACGCAATTTTTACAAATTATATCCTAAGACATTAAAGAAATAAATGAATATCTCTCTCTTAGATTTTATTTCCTTGAAATGGCTAAATTATTACATGGACTAACAATGTCACCCTCAAACCAACAGGACTTCAAGTAGTCCATGCGGCATTTAGTAGGTTTAATGCTATAATGTCAATTGCGTCATTGACCTTTGTCAGCAATCCTTTATTTCTCCACTTAGTCCTGCTTTTTGTAATATTCATCACACTGGCTGTGATGACGTGCTACGTTATTTTGACATAAAATATTTAAGTTGTGTTTATGAACGTTATATTACCTAAATTAAATCCAATTTCAAGATAAGGTTTAAAATATTCACAATTTTTACATTCAACCGATAGTTTCTTCTAATGTAGGTTTTTACTAAGCCTATTACAAATAAAAGACATACACAAAACTCACAAATTATTCATTTTTTGACTCATGCGCGTTTCAATGACAAAGTCATCAATATCATTGAGTGTTATTACTACAAACTCTAACTTACAACTCAAGTTAGTTCAGCTGTAAGTTAGTAGCAACACTCACTGATGATGACGACTTTGTCATTGAAACGCGTATGAGTTATTAACTGAATTATATTGAGAGTGTTGTGTATGTCTCTTATTTTTTTTAACATAACCTTACAAGCTAAGCTCAAGAATAGTTGTATAGCCTATTAGAATTAACTTAAATAGATCGGACGGAACATTTGTAAGATTTATTGCATTCTTAATTACACTATTACCTATTTATAAATTGTATGCAATAGTTTAACCTTTTTACCAATAATATTCACAAATTCGATTACCTC
>JBAIZL010000004.1:194258617-194278617 GCA_036971475.1 Prosapia bicincta | reverse complement strand
ATATATTGCATTAGGGTAGATATATATTGCATTAGGGTAGATATATATTGCATTAGGGTAGACATATATTGCATTAGGGTAGATGTATATTGCATTAGGGTAGATATATATTGCATTAGGGTAGATATATATTGCATTAGGGTAGATATATATTGCATTAGGGTAGATGTATATTGCATTAGGGTAGATATATATTGCATTAGGGTAGATGTATATTGCATTAGGGTAGATATATATTGCATTAGGGTAGATATATATTGCATTAGGGTAGATATATATTGCATTAGGGTAGATGTATATTGCATTAGGGTAGATATATATTGCATTAGGGTAGATGTATATTGCATTAGGGTAGATATATATTGCATTAGGGTAGATATATATTGCATTAGGGTAGATGTATATTGCATTAGGGTAGATATATATTGCATTAGGGTAGATGTATATTGCATAAGGGTAGATATATATTGCATTAGGGTAGATATATATTGCATTAGGGTAGATATATATATATATTGCATTAGGGTAGATATATATTGCATTGGGGTAGATATATATTGCATTAGGGTAGATGTATATTGCATTAGGGTAGATATATATTGCATTAGGGTAGATGTATATTGCATAAGGGTAGATATATATTGCATTAGGGTAGATATATATTGCATTAGGGTAGATATATATATATATATATATATATATATATTGCATTAGGGTAGATATATATTGCATTAGGGTAGATATATATTGCATTAGGGTAGATGTATATTGCATTAGGGTAGATATATATTGCATTAGGGTAGATATATATTGCATTAGGGTAGATATATATTGCATTAGGGTAGATATATATTGCATTAGGGTAGATACATATTGCATTAGGGTAGATGTATATTGCATTAGGGTAGATGTATATTGCATTAGGGTAGATATATACTGCATTAGGGTAGATACATATTGCATTAGGGTAGATGTATATTGCATTAGTGTAGATATATATTGCATTAGGGTAGATATATATTGCATTAGGGTAGATATATATTGCATTAGGGTAGATACATATTGCATTAGGGTAGATGTATATTGCATTAGGGTAGATATATATTGCATTAGGGTAGATATATATTGCATTAGGGTAGATATATATTGTATTAGGGTAGATATATATTGCATTAGGGTAGATACATATTGCATTAGGGTAGACATATATTGCATTAGGGTAGATATATATTGCTGAAAATATTTAAACATATATAAGAAAAACGTAGAAGTTCATTTCGTAACTTAGTAATTCTTTTAGAAGATGACACGTTTATCGAAATGTATACAAAGGTTTATTCTAGATAATCTAGGTAACAGATTATTTCTTACTTAGCTTTGTTAATTAGGTTTATGGATAGATTTTGAATTACTGTTTTATATATTTTATTAATTGTATTTAATTACGATATATGATAAGTATAAGATCTTGCATTCGTATATAAATTAAGTAAAATACCTCAAACATGCAATTAGAATTTATTTAATAAAATGTATATCCTCATTGTAAAAAAAATACGATTGAATACGTTTTTGTAAAAAACTTGATAAATTATGTGATTTTAAAGCAATAATTTTTAATATTGTAAAGAGTTATCTAGCTTCAGAAGATGGGACTCGGGTGAGCAGATGTTGGGACTAGGGTAGGCAGACGTTGGAACTCGAGTGACTAGACGTTGGGACTCGGGTGACTAGACGTTGGGGCTCGGATGAGCAGACGTTGATACTCGGATGAGGAGACGTTGGGACTCGGGTGAGCAGACGTTGGGACTCGGATGAGCAGACGTTGAGACTCGGTTGAGCAGAAGGTTATACTCGGGTGAGGAGACGTTGGGATTCGGGTGAGCAGACGATGGGACTCAGGTGAACAAACGTTTGGAGACGGATGGACAGACGATTGGACTCGAGTGGCTAGACGTTGGGACTCGGATAAGCAGACGTTGGTACTTGGGTGAGGAAACGTTGGGGCTCGGATAAGCAAACGTTGGTACTTGGGTGAGGAAACGTTGGGACTCGGGTGAGCAGACAGTGATACTCGGGTGAGGAGACGTTGGGACTCGGGTGAGCAGACGATGGGACTCGAGTGAACAAACGTTGGGAGACGGATGGACAGACGATTGGACTCGAGTGGCTAGACGTTGGGACTCGGATAAGCAGACGTTGGTACTTGGGTGAGGATACGTTGGGACTCGGATGAGCAGATGTGGATACTCGGGTGAGGAGACGTTGATACTCGAGTGAGGAGACGTTGGAATTCGAGTGACTAGACGTTGGGACTCGGGTGACTAGACGTTGGGACTCAGATGAGCAGACGTTGATACTCGGGTGAGGAGACGTTGGGACTCGGGTAAGCAGATGTTGGGACTCGGATGAGCAGACGTTGAGACTCGGATGAGCAGACGGTAATACTCGGGTGAGGAGACGTTGGGACACGGGTGAGCAGACGATGGGACTCGGGTGATCAAACGTTGGGAGACGGATGGACAGACGATTGGACTCGAGTGGCTAGACGTTGGGACTCGGATAAGCAGACGTTGGTACTTGGGTGAGGAAACGTTGGGACTCGGGTGAGCAGACGGTGATACTCGGGTGAGGAGACGTTCGGACTCGGGTGAGCAGACGATGGGACTCGGGTGAACAAACGTTGGGAAACGGATGGACAGACGATTGGACTCGAGTGGCTAGACGTTGGGACTCGGATAAGCAGACGTTGG
Organism: Prosapia bicincta; assembly: GCA_036971475.1. Taxonomy (NCBI): domain Eukaryota; kingdom Metazoa; phylum Arthropoda; class Insecta; order Hemiptera; family Cercopidae; genus Prosapia; species Prosapia bicincta. The sequence continues at coordinate 194,275,864 of JBAIZL010000004.1, read as the reverse complement.
TACTCGTGTGAGGAAACGTTGGGACTCGGATAAGCAAACGTTGGTACTTGGGTGAGCAGACGTTGATACTCGGATGAGCAGACGGTGATACTCGGGTGAGGAGACGTTGGGACTCGGGTGAGCAGACGATAGGACTCGTGTGAACAAACGTTGGGAGACGGATGAGCAGACGATGGGAGACGGATGAGCAGACGATAGGACTCCAGTGACTAGACTTTGAAACTCGGATGAGCAGACGTTGGGACTCGGGCAAGCAGACGTTGGTACTCTTGTGAACAGACGTTAGAACTCGGGCGAACAGACGTTAATACTCGGGTGAGGCGACTTTAATACTCGGGTGAGGAGACGTTAGGACTCGGGTGAGCAGACGATGGGACTCGGGTGAGCAGACGATGGGACTCTTGTGAACAAACGTTGGGAGATAGATGAGCAGACGATGGCACTCGAGTGAGTAGGCGTTGGGACTCAGATGAGCAGACGTTGGAACTCGGGTGAAGAGACGTTGATACTCGGGCGAGCTGACACTAGATACGTCGGCAAACATATTCCCATTCAAAGGATCTCTTGTGACAATTCGATTCAACCCATTTATATTACAAATCGCCACAGCTAAAGTTTATTCTGCACAATATCTTTGCTCTGGGTTCACAGAAATATTTTATGAAATCAATATAGCTTGAGATGCCGCTAAAGGTGATCTAGTTCCTCACTTCCAATTGTTCCAGATAGAACGTGCAAACGTTGAGAAAAATCGCGAATACCACAAACTTTCCTCCAACAGTTAGATATGGATTAGTAAATATACTTAATAACTAACCATGTTTTTTTATTCTCACTTCGGTAGTATCGGAGCTTCGTCCACTAATTTTTACAAAATCTCAAGATTTACCTGGACCTGGTATATTGCCTGATATTGATTCAGTACACACTGGAACCTTCAGTCCAACGACTTGTGGGAAGTTGTTTCATATAGCAGCACATTATAAGCTAAAGGCCCACCCGTAAATACCAAACAACGCATGTAATACAATTTATTGTAAACTGCTGGTCCATCTGGGAAATAACACTTTAGCACCACTGGTTGTTTGTTGCACTAATTAGGAATTGCATTTATACTATCTATTTGTCTGTCTCTCTGGAGAACCAGGGGGCAATCTTGTAAAACTCTATCCAGCTGCCCCTGGCTGAGCTAAGCGACCCGCAACACACATGAGTAGGGACTGGAATAGAGATCCAGCACAACCGACCATTAGACCCTGATGTGGGCCCCTCCACATCAGAAGAGGCGTTATATATAAACACACATACACAGACCTCAAGTTAAATAACGTAAGAAAGAACCAATCACGTGCAACTCACGTTTACAATTCACAAAGTAACATAAATAAATGCAGATTTACATTAAAACTGTGTCTTTTTACAAGACAGAAAAGTAATCTCTAGATGAAAAATTCACAGCGTGAAACTCAACGTTAAAAGCACCCAACTGAAGAGCTCTGCTTAAATCTCCTTCTGGAATAAAATGTTGTTTCAAGAGATAAGTGGATTTAAGGGAAAGTTATAAAACTTTAATAACGATATTATTAAATCCGTAAAAAGGCTTCGGCTTCTGGGAAATAGCTCGTCATACACTTAAACTTATGTACGTTTGTTCATTACATGTTCGATTAAATAAATCCATCATTGGTCAAATGTAACGATTCCAAACAACTAACAAACACACACACACACACCCACACACACGCACGCACACACACGCACGCACGCACGTACGCACGCACACACTCACACGCACACACACACACGCACACAAGCACGCTAGCGCACGCACGCACCCACCCACACACACACACACACACACACACACACACACACATATATATATATATATATAAATTATTTTTCTTTTATAATAATCAAGACAACTGAGGATTTACAAATACAAGAATTAATCATTAGTTTTTATTATTCAAAGATTTTATTTAAAATACAGTACCAAGATCATTAAGAAATGAGTAAGGCAATAAAACAAGATATATAACATATGGGAAAATAGTAATTACCATTATTGTTGTCTAAGTTTTAAAATATTACCAAATAAAGAGTTTCAATACACAATGCTCCCTAAACCCATACAAACCAACTAATTTTAATCACCCCTATTTGTATGGTTGCTCTATTGAATTGGTTCTAATCATTACGTATAATACAATGACTGTTCTATGAAATTTAATAAACAGATTGCATAAAATCCCCAAGAATAAAGGAAAGAAAATGAGAGGAAAAAACATGGTACATATAATAGCATTAAAAAATGGTTATAAAAATCTGTCGTCAAACTTAATTATAATATTTTAAAAAACAACATAATTTTATTTATAAATTATCCATAATAAAAATATATGAACTTCATTAACATTTACAGATAACGAAATAAAAAATTTCAAATTATTGGGAAATACAAATATCATATTAAACAAATAATAAAATAATAAACTTAATGAATATCAATAATATAATAAATAATATGCATGTAAAACGTGGCCTATACATTAGAACGTGAAAGTTGTAATAAATTTTATATACTTTATAGCAAAAACAAACTAAAAGAACATGAAAGTGCTTAGAAAAAACCAGAAATATTCAAATAAAAACTTGGAGATTATTAATTTTTTTTACATTTCAAAATATAAAAATTATGAAACCTTTCAATAAAATTATTAAATGGTTAAGAATGAACTTATATGAAGCATTCGATACACATAAAGATTTTTCGATATAGTAATAATAACAAATTAATAATGAGCAAATTTGATACTATATTCACTGTATGTAACGTTGCGGCAACAAGATAAACTTGGCAACACTGTATTGTAATATATTGTCAACAATGACGCTGACTGTAATCTAGCATAATAGCTTGTATAGCTTGAATTATTACATTATTCACTTCTAATGGCGTTGGAACTGTTTGCCAACGAAAATCTTTGGATGATAAAAGTTATTAAGTAATTCCTGTATTTTTATATGTTCAGTATTTAAATATCATAATAATGTCACCACAAACAAGAACTATTGTAGTCTGATATTATAGCAATAACTCATGTAATAATTCAAATTTAATCAAATACGTTGAAGAGTGAAATATCATCCCCAAACGTTTTACAATTTTACAAATAGTAAAATATTTTGTTTTAGGTTTTTTTTAAAATAATTTACTAGAGTATTTTAGGTTATATTATACAGACTACTGTATTATTACAGTATGTGTTTTGATTAAGATATATATCACATTATTTTAATGTATTTCACTATTACTAATTTTTAACCTTTGTAAGAGAATATTCCTCCAACATAAAGGACCAATTTTAAAAAAATTATCTACTGTCGTACACGTGAAAAAATTTTATTAGCCATTATTTGAAATACGTGACCTGGATGCATTCTCCAACTCCGATATTCCAGCTCCAGGTTTCAGTTTCATGATATTTAAGCATCATTTCGCGCAAAAGAAATATTCAATGTTGTCGTTAAGTACTAAGCCCTTGTTACAAGTTGTGGAACGTGTTGTATTCCAAGGTAGTCTACTTGTAAGATATCTAGTCAAGCTTTACATGCGTGACATTTAGCTGGTATAATGATTACAATATCAATATTTATGTGTTGCAGGGCCCGCCATTGAGGTGCAAGCAATATTAAACGGATCAGCGCGGCTCCCTTGTGACACGACGCCGCCATTAACGAATGACAGTGTGCTGCTGGTGGTCTGGTACCAAAACGACGTGAAGCCAGTGTACAGGTAAGTCTGCTTCCTTGCCTTTAATATAGCCCTAAGTGGAGACGAAAACAGCTGTTTGCGTTCATTTCACGCCATTGTTGCCTTACAGAAATATTCGGGACGATTTGTCATATGTTCGGAAATCTGACGTAATAGTGACTAAAATGTGACGTCATATATTGACGCTTAACTCCTCCCACAAAACTACTAAAGATTTTAACGTTTGGGAGGACAGAGTAATTTACAAAGTAATTCATTATCGGTACGTAAATAAATGTTTTTTAAATCACAATTATAACCTAGAAAGATCATTATTAGATGGGTTATTTCTACGTCCTTAGGGCTCATTCTGTCTTCACTTAAGTCGCTCTAAACGCTCTTCCAGTTAAGAAATTTGTACTAGGGTTAAACATAACAATGTCCCTCCTGTGTGAGGGTCTATTACACAGTAATTGTATCAGATCTATAACAGTAACCAACAGTAGCACATTGCCTGGTCCACTACGAGAGACATTATAGGACCTCAGGTGGGACAACTTCTACATAAATATAAACTGTTTCCAGTGAGTGATTACGGCGGATTATAGCGTCAGGGCACGGCAGAACAATTACAACAGAAAAGTCGGCCGTATTATGCACCCTCACCTTAATCAATAAATACCCTTCTAAGTTCAAGGTCACGATAGCAACGTTGGTTTCTAGAAATTGTTAAAAGTCGGTTGATTTTTAAATTCTGTTTTAGAGAATAAAAAGCAGTAACTGAGATTATTAACAAAAGTAAGTAACGACCTTCATTTAAAATTTTAAAAAAAGACCCAAACATTTAAAATAATAAATATTAGAAATAAACCTAGTAATTCGCCAGTCAACAGTTAATCAAAAAGAGTGTTCTATTTTAAGAAAACTTAACCGTATTCAGACATCATAACAAAAGCTATTCCGATCATATATGATGAAAAAAATTAAAGCAATATGAACAAATCATTTAATACGCACGAACCATAGGCGAAGAAAGTTTGTTTGACTCACTGAGAAGTAACAGTAGATGTACCTAATGCGAGAAATCTAAGCTAAGCTATTTAAAATTCGATGCAAGTGTGGACCTCAAAACATTACGTTTCCCCAACTTGCACATTAACCAAACTGTTATTAGACTAATGTGTCCATCCATTCACAACCGATCACGCATGTCAGCTATCACCCAACAATTTCTTCTTCGCGTATTATATATATACATGTAAACACAAAATATGTTTTCTTGTTTAATAATCTAAATAAAATAAGTTATTCAAATACAAAAATATTTATTAATTTATATTCAATGCTTTTCGTTGGTAAACAGTACTAACATCATCAGGAATAAATGAATCATTCATTCCTGATGATGTTGATACTGTTTACCAACGAAAAGCTTTGAAAATAAACTTAATAAATTTTCTTGTATTTCAGTAACCTATGTTGTTATATATATATATATCATCCATTTAGAATGACTTTAAACTCTAACAACATATTTAACAAAGACGAAAGTTATTTGTAGATCTTGTAAAAGTTTGTAGCTTGCAACTCTCCACTAAGTCGTCTCCGGTCGGGCAATGCAACAGATAGAACCTGCTCACCACTAAGCCCTTCGCACATTGTAAGGTTATATTCCGTGTTTATACAAGGTTCAGAGGGATAGTCACGTTTGCACTGCGCAAGAAACCATGAGCTTATAAATCGTAATCCTAAAGTTGTATAATTCAGTTTCAATGTAGGATTCCGCGACTCATACATCCTTGACCGTGAGGAAGGGGGCTCATTATTCGTGTAATCATGCACATCGTCACGCCACGGTTGCAAGGCACGCACGCACGCACGGACGCCAGCAACTACACAACAATAATTACCATGCATTAATAACACCGTCCGCGATGGAAAAGCGTTGACATGAACCAATGAATCGCTCTTGTGCGTTGCTTCCCTAACACATACAATACGTCACCTCCTTGCGTAGTATTAAACAATATTACAAAAATATCCTTTGCTGTATCACATCAACCTTAATCCGGTAACGTTTATCGCTGCATTGTCAAACTTATTTATTTATCCAGGAATGTTACTTATAACTCATCACTTCTTGTCTAAATAATGAGAGAACCATTGACAGATTGATGCTGAGTTTATATGAAGCAAGTTGTCTTGTCTTGTTTGATGGTAGACCATGCTACCATAAAGTGATTGACGGGAAGCTAATATATAAGCAGGTTGTCTTTGGTTGTTTGATGGTAGGCCATGCTACCATAAAGTGATTGGCGGGGAGCTAATACATAAGCAGGTTGTCTTGTCTTGTTTGATGGTAGGCCATGCTACCATAAAGTGATTGACGGGAAGCTAATACATAAGCAGGTTGTCTTTGGTTGTTTGATGGTAGACCATGCTACCATAAAGTGATTACGGGAAGCTAATACATACCCAGGTTGTCTTTGGTTGTTTGATGGTAGGCCATGCTACCATAAAGTGATTGACGGGAAGCTAATACATAAGCAGGTTGTCTTTGATTGTTTGATGGTAGGCCATGCTACCATAAAGTGATTGACGGGAAGCTAATACATAAGCAGGTTGTCTTTGGTTTTTTGATGGTAGGCCATGCTACCATAAAGTGATTGACGGGGAGCTAATACATAAGCAGGTTGTCTTTGGTTGTTTGATGGTAGGCCATGCTACCATAAAGTGATTGACGGGAAGCTAATATATAAGCAGGTTGTCTTTGGTTGTTTGATGCTAGGCCATGCTACCATAAAGTGATTGGCGGGGAGCTAATACATAAGCAGGTTGTCTTGTCTTGTTTGATGGTAGGCCATGCTACCATAAAGTGATTGACGGGAAGCTAATACATAAGCAGGTTGTCTTTGGTTGTTTGATGGTAGGCCATGCTACCATAAAGTGATTAACGGGAAGTTAATACATAAGCAGGTTGTTTTTGGTTGTTTGATGGTAGGCCATGCTACCATAAGGTGATCGACGGGAAGCTAATACATAACCAGGTTGCCTTTGGTTGTTTGATGGTAGGCCATGCTACCATAAAGTGATTAACGGGAAGTTAATACATAAGCAGGTTGTCTTTGGTTGTTTGATGGTAAGCCATGCTACCATAAGGTGATTAACGGGAAGTTAATACATAAGCAGGTTGTCTTTGGTTGTTTGATGGTAGGCCATGCTGCCATAAGGTGATCGACGGGAAGCTAATACATAACCAGGTTGTCTTGTCTTGTTTGATGGTAAGCCATGCTACCATTAAGTGATTGACGGGAAGCAAATACATAACCAGGTTGTCTTTGGTTGTTTGATGGTAGGCCATGCTACCATAGAGTGATTGACGGGGAGCTAATACATAAGCAGGTTGTCTTTGATTGTTTGATGGTAGGCCATGCTACCATAAAGTGATTGACGGGAAGCTAATACATAAGCAGGTTGTCTTTGGTTGTTTGATGGTAGGCCATGCTACCATAAAGTGATTGACGGGAAGCTAATACATAAGCAGGTTGTCTTTGATTGTTTGATGGTAGGCCATGCTACCATAAAGTGATTGACGGGAAGCTAATACATAAGCAGGTTGTCTTTGGTTGTTTGATGGTAGGCCATGCTACCATAAAGTGATCGACGGGAAGCTAATACATAACCAGGTTGCCTTTGGTTGTTTGATGGTAGGCCATGCTACCAAAAAGTGATTAACGGGAAGTTAATACATAAGCAGGTTGTCTTTGGTTGTTTGATGGTAGGCCATGCTACCATAAGGTGATCGACGGGAAGCTAATACATAACCAGGTTGTCTTGTCTTGTTTGATGGTAAGCCATGCTACCATTAAGTGATTGACGGGAAGCAAATACATAACCAGGTTGTCTTTGGTTGTTTGATGGTAGGCCATGCTACCATAGAGTGATTGACGGGGATCTAATACATAAGCAGGTTGTCTTTAATTGTTTGATGACTGGGGAACTTTAATGCAAGTGATTATGGTTAAATGATAAAGGGGTAAGGAAAAAGGAATTTACCCTCATGTGATCTATGTAACTAAGGTGTATTTGGTTAATTGTTGGGAAGGTAACATATATTCAAGTTGACTGTGGTTGATTGATGGTTGGGTATTACAGAATTAATTTACCTATACTCTTGGTAGTTCGGTATCGTAACGAGGTTGTCTTTGATTGATTGACGGCGGGATGATAAGTTATATATCTTGTTGCTGGTGAGGTAATGTAGCCACAAATTTCTTCCTTGCCTGATTATTACTTTTGCGTTCTAGACCACTTAGTCTTCTCACCGAGGTCCATCATACATAAGAGGATACGAACCTGTAAATCCGTGCTTGGTTCATCCCTCCCTGACGTTCTCCTAGATGAGAATGTTCTCCTATTCAAAAAATGTTAATCATAAATGATTGATTTAGTTATTTCTACATTTACGACTGTCTACTCTACGGTCCCTGTCCATGCCAGGTGTTCTCGCCATGCCTACTAATACCCATAACTCTGGCATGAAAGACAAGCTATTCCTTACTTTTACAACCTTTATTCTAAAGGGCGTTGATTTTCCCGCCATAAATAACGAATCCTCACAAACGTGCCTCATATGTTGAGTGCAACAATAAAATAAACAAAAATTTGCGAGAAACAAAAATAAAGAGGCAAAATGTAAGGTTAGTAAATTTCAACATGGCTCATGTTAACAACGCATATACTGTAGTGCTGTAACAAAACACGTAAATATTGTACAGTAACTGACTATTTCCGATAGTTCATAACCGTTTTTAACATACTATAGTTTAATATTGTAAGTTTAGTGCAATTCACTCTTACATGTGTTTAAGTATGATATCGATTTATGTAGAGTGACCTGATCCTATCGCTGTCCCACGTAACACTTGGAGCGTATTGAAAGGACTTTAATCCAACTATGCTCTATATAAACCGTAAAGATGCGATGATACAAATAATTTATTTATAAAGAGTTCGTTATAAATTCTATATGTTATACAAACAGGTATACATGAATTTATAACATTTATTTATAGAATTAATAGGTCATTGTTTTAATATATAAATGGAAATTGAGTTATTTTTGTTTTATATATGACTTAATGCTCTTTGTATATGTCGGTATAGCATTGCTTTGAATCAGATGTTTGCTATAACCTAGTGGAACATAAAGCGAACGACCGGAAATTACATGTGCTTTGCAGTGAAGTGTGAAGAACCTTGACTAAGCCGACACAGATTCGTATTTGTGGAGTGGTTAAGGATGCAACATCCGTGAAACTACTAAACCCAATTTTTATCCCGATTTCGTTTGTAATAGTTGTCAGAGTTTGCAGCAGTTATTAATGCAAGGGAAATTGTTTACTCAGCCTTTAAAGTAAATTACAGGCATTTTCCTTCCTGCAAAACTTGGAACTTCGTAGTGAAAGTAGTTATTTTATAATCACTGTTTCAGTTCCCTATTATTTATGATAAATTATCTCACTACTTCAACATAACCTAACTTTTACTAATTAATTACTAATTTTTATTAATTACTGTCTTCTATTAGAGAGACTCTCCTATTAGAGAGACATTTCTATTAGACAACGGATATTATTTATCGTCCTCTCAACGAATCCATCGCTCCCATAAGGAACCAAAACCAGAATGTTACGAGACTACTAAGTTACAAAGTACATATTATAAGATATATGAGAAGGAATCATAAGGCAAGATCGAAAGCGGAAATGTTAAGGCATTCTTAAAATATATGTTTAATTCCTTTAACCTAAAAACATTCACACTAAAAACAGTTTCAAAATTTTATGCATTAAATATTAATTGTTAAAGTGTTTTTTTTTTTTTTTACTTGCAGATCATTATTTTTAATTTATGAAAATTTATTCCATTTATTATTTAATTAGAATTTAACTGATGTAGAAGTTATTTTTACAAACACTAGAAAAGAACTCCGAGTAAGCAAAACTGATGAGCACCAGTTCACAATCAATAATCAATCTCTCAGTCTTGTTTCAACAAAAAAGTAACCATCTTCACTGTATGACTTCACAAATCCTGAGCTATAACCAATACAATCTTTTGTAAAAACCACAATATGCGTACTGATAATAACTGGAAATATTTGGAAACAATAAATGGAAACTGATTAGGGATAGGGATCAGTGAGCACAAAGGACACGTTACAACATTAACAATAAAACTGGAATACCAAGAATAATGTTTCCTATCAACTTACAAAACTATAAGAGATTAAATCTTAGTCCACTTTTCGATGAAAAGAAACCAAAATCTCACAAATACATTTCAAACAAGTAATATAAACAAACAATTTTAAACCCAATTAATTTTTAGGTCGATAAAGTCAAATTGTATTTCACTTACTTTCTAATCAATAATTATACTACTATAGTCTAAATAAAGTAACACAACCTATGCGTTAAAACCGCTGTTCTACCATATAGCCCATAACATAAAATCAGCTGTTTTATGAAGTCATATGTCGTCACTTACTTTCAACCAAATGGGACAAAATGACTATATTGCATACCATGCCCCTTTTATGAAACGATTTTCTTCCATGTAAAACTAAAGATAATTAAATAAATTTAATTAACGAATTAAAATTTGAAAAAAATTCTATTAACATCAAGTGTCATCCACTTCAAGTTTATAAAATGTATTTGAACTTGAGTGAATGAATGAAAGTATTTTATTAACAATTGAAAGTTTTTTAACAAGATGTTTGTAAGGAGTGTCTGAACTAAAAGAGGGTAATGAGAAAGAGTTTAAGAGTGTAATTGGGGCCGACTATTGGTTATAAGAAGAAGCTGAATGGATTCGTACGTAAACGTAAAACTTTCCTAGCCTCTCCATGGCCTGGTTGACTTCGCCCCGGCATGTTATCCATGGTTCTCGGCAGTGACTGGGCTGGAGTTACTCCCTCATCATCTCGCACAACGCTAAGTAAGCCTTGTAACAAATAAAACAAACCTTTCGGCGTTAAAGCACGCGTATTGTAGATACCTATTTGAAGACTTTGCGCTGAGGAAAGGCGTCCGTTATGGAGTGTGTTTTATGCCCAAGTAACATGTTTGTTATATAAACAACTTCCACAGCTGTTCTTTAAAACACGTTTTGTACAATATCCTTGTACATAGTTTCAGAAAATATTTTGAGCTTCTATAACATCGAGTTTCGAGGGAAAGTAATCGATTCCTTCGTGACATTAAAAAAATTACCACTTTGGTGATGGAAATTTAACTATTTGAGTTTCCGTCACGTAATGTTTTGCTTAGTACTTGTACACCACTTTCTTGTAATAATTAATTATCTTTAAGTTATTTCAACTCTGTGCAGCTACGACCTGAGGGGGAAGAACGCCGGGAAGCCCAACCATTGGAAGGACGACGTGTTAGGCGAGAGGGCCTACTTCAGGACAGTGTCTGAGCCCGCCACCCTGTCCATCGAAGGCATCAAGGAGGCGGACGAGGCTGACTACAGGTGCAGAGTGGACTTCAGGAAGTCTCCCACAAGGAACTACAAGGTCAAGCTGAATGTCATAGGTACGTATTGCTCAGTCCTATCTGTTCGTGTTCTTATAGAAAAGTTACTGGTAAAACCTAATTTATTGTTGCGCAATATTTGCACCAATAAGCTCAAAATTACAAATAAATAAGTAATACAGAAAAATAATTTTTAAAGTAAATTCATACTAAAATCGACAAGGAAAATTGTTATTCAAGTGGCTTTATATTTTGTAATTACAATTATATATATAACACCATATTAGGTGGCAAAATATAAAGCCAATATCCTTGCAATGTTCTATTTTCTTCTTCATACAATATATGGTGTAGGGTTTTTGTTTGTTACTGTTTGTTTGCTTTTTCCATTCTAATTTAAGAACCTGATGATGGTCTATAATTTCTCATTTCATCTGCCTCTTGTAATGCTACACCACTGAAAAAAATCTTTTTCTTAAAATTTCATATAGTACTTCTTTAAGCAATTTATAGGTCTGGGAAAGTTAGATCAGTGGTAAAAGTGGTGGTCTTCAAACGTAGATACAGAGTTCAAATTCGACCAGGACATCTATTTTTTATATTTAAACTAATGTATAAATATTTAAAAAAAACTATAATAATTTCAATTGGCATCCACTATATGTTTAAAAAAATGTATGTGATCTTAATTGGATAAATAAATACTTATCTCCTTAACGATTGAAAAATTGTACAAGATCAGTATCAGTATACATGATTGTATATCAGGAGAGTGTGGACTAATAGAAGGAATTTAATAACTAAGAAGCCAATCTAAAGCTTCGAGAAACCACAGATCACAACCTCTTTGTTCGTTGCAAAAATAATTAGCTTTAAATAGATATAATATTTAAACACTAATAATTAACTGAACGCACTAATGAAGAGACACTGTTGTTTACTTATACATTGGGAAAACCCGAACCGTTTTTTAATCATTTCTATATTTATTTATATTTAGAAAATCTAGCGGAACCTGCGAACTTCATAACGCCTAACACCTGTGTGTTACCTAAGTAAACGTAATTTAGTATTTATGATTAACCCGACAGGCATTTATATATAATGAAAAAAAGTATAATGTGTATTGTTATGGTAAATATTAAGATAGTTCATTCCAAATCTCAATAAATACAGGCTTAATGATACGTACAAACTAGTTTCGACGACGATGTCAACATTAGTGATTGGATAGTGAATTGTTGTCACTAGTAAAGCTCTAATAATTCTATCTCAATTAGTTTATTGTAATGTACAATAATATAAAATTTATTTTAGATCACAATCTATTTTAGATGTTTTATCGAGAAAAGTTTGACAATAGAAGTTTCCGGTTGATTGCTATTCACTGATCTGCATTTGGATTCACAACATTTTTGCTTTCCCTTCTGGCGCGTAAACAGATAAACCCGTTTTCACGTAGCTTATAAATTAAAAAAATATTTTCAATTCAATAGTATTTCAACTTAATATTGTATAGTAAATATACTATTATAATGCATGCGTTAAAACAGCTGTTATGTAAACTAACTTAAATACGTACAAAAATTTTATGTATAAAATCTTATTTTCACCTAATTTAAGTATTACCTGTACAGCATAGCGTGATTATTATTGACGTGCGTTATCAATTGATTATTAGTTACATCTATATTATTAATTCTTAATAACAAGGCTAAGAACTGAATAATAAGGACTGAATGCTCAGTCAAGGAAGTAGGCGTTCAAAATGTTTAATGGATATTTTTAAATATCGACTTATTCTCCCAAATAGAGCTACATATACAACAAAACCTTCCCAGGAGTGTATCCAATAATTTGCCAAAGTTTCTTGTCTATCGAATTACGGTTTAGGGAGGCAAAAATGACATACAGATAAACATTCAATTTCATTTATAGAGATAAATGCATATTCAAATATATATTTAACTATATATTTAAATTAAATATTTTACATATTTTTGAATAAATTATAAATTGAAATCAAACGTATATTATAACTTTGTAAAATACTATCAATTGTCCATCCATCTTATAACTTATTTAGTATAATCTATACATCGTGTCACATTAAATTGACTAAATGTTTCTAATACTTTGCGTTAACTTACACTCTACACATTTTAAAAAACTTAGGTCCCAGCTTCAAAGATTAAATTTGGTTTAAGAACAGGAATACATTAAGAAACTCGCCATAAAATACTCAGCGATATTAGTTTAGCATTTCTAACTTATTAAAATTATGTTACTAGAACAATAGGATTTCATTGAGGGTGTATTAACTTCAATGATTACCGAATCACGTTTGGTCACGTTTGTGCGACTTCGGCCACGCCGCCTGTGACACAAAGAAGGTCAAACTGTATCGGAATGCAGGAGGAGTAGGGTTGAGGTTTGTTTATGCCTGCGTCCAGGCGTAGTAGGGACCCTGTTGTAGCTGCTTTATAGACAGGACGCAACGAGTAATGTGCAAGTGGCGCGGTGTACGGCAGGGCGTGGAATGTCAGGAATGGGACCCGTCCCACAGGTGTTGGATACCTGGAACGATTGAGTAACGGATATTTGTAATATGCCCAATATCACTTCGAAATCTCTGGTTTTCCGCTTGAGGAGATGAAGCATAGTAAGTTTTACCACTCAGTAATAGTTCCATATTTAAATACTGTAATATAAAAGAAACCCTGGCACTGTAAAATCATCTTAATAAAATCTTCCATATTTAAATAACATCAAAGAATCATCGGTTAAAATGTCTCATATAAAAGTTAGTAGTAATACACGACAAACATAAGTAATGAAGACAAATAAAATGCATGATATAGTCCTGTAACAACATACGTTTTCATGTTGCAAGATTAGAGTAACCCGTTCAATGCGGCAATCTGGTAATCTATGTCATTGTTTGTACGTCACTTGTTTTATAACAAAGCCTAATCGGATACTTTGTAATTCCATTTAAGTACAATTACATGCTTATACATGTAAATACGAAATTATCCTTCTAAGACGATTACCTTTTGTATTAAGGGTTATTTGTGAAATTGAACGATTTTTCAATTCCTTCTATTAGTTCACAATCTCCTTATATATATATATATATATATATATATATAAAACATACTTTTTTTGTTTAATAATTTAAAACAACATAGGTTATTCAAATACAAGAATATTTATTAATTTATATTCAAAGCTTTTCGTTGGTAAACAGTACCAACATCATCAGGAATGAAAATTACAATAATGTCTGAAATATTATTGTAAATATCATTCCTGATGATGTTGATACTGTTTACCAACGAAAAGCTTTGAATATAAATTAATAAATATTCTTGTATTTAAATAACCTATGTTGTTTTAATATATATATATATATATATATATATATATATATATATATATATATATATATATATATATATATATACATACATACTATATATATATATATATATATATATACATACATACATATAGGAATATATCTTGTTAAAATTTTCAATCGTTAATCAAATACTTTTATTTATCCAATAAGGTTCAAATAAATTTGTTTAAACTTGTAGTAGATGACCTTTGATTTTAATAGTTTTTTAAAATAATAATTCAATAATTTAATTTAATGAACTAATGGTATTTTTATATGGAAGAAACGTTTTTACAATAGATGTTAGGGTATGCAAGATAGATATTTCGTTCAATCTAACTTAAACTAAGTGATATCATATATTTAGTTAATTAGAGCTTAGCTAGTGAGAACAATTCACAAAGGTAAAAGTCAAAATAGTGGACTCAAAATCTCACAAAAAATTAGTTTTTAATAAACACACATTACATGAATATGTTAGTAGTATCCAAGCACTGAGGAAGGCGACTTCGTTTGTTGTATGTGTGTTTATTAAAAACTAATTTTTTGTGAGATTTTGAGTCCACTATTTTGACTTTTACCTTTGTGATAACATATGATTTCATAAAACAGGTGATTTCATGTTATATGTTATATAGTAGAACAACTGTTTTACACTACTTGTAATTATTTGATAAAATGTAACTAGGATACAATTTTACTTCGCTGATTTAAGTATGAATTGACTTTTAAAATTTTTTTATTTATATTACGTGTACATGATTAGGACATACTTTTCACTAACATATGTATAAGTAGTATAAAACTTAATTAATTCAACAATTGGCAGTTATTACGTAATTTTGCCCTGCAATGTAAGTGTTTGTCTTCCACTGTTTAGCGGTGTTTACACAATAGGAACGTACTTTGTAAGTAACACCTGTGCTTGCTTCATGTTGCAGCGTTACCACAGAAGCCCAGAATATTTGACGACAGAGGGAGCGAAGTCGGCTTCGTGGCAGGACCTTACGAAGAAGGAGGGGAAATGAAGTTAACGTGCAAAGTCTCGGGAGGTAGGTTGCCGGTAAATCATTTTCCTTGAATTGTGCAATTTCCTCCGCCTTGCGACGCTATGTCTAAACAAGTCACTTTAAATTCAGCTCTCGCTGCCCCAAGATGCCGATAACACTTTATTGTAATAGAAACAAGGAACCAATCTATCGTAGGTTGAATATTTATTTGAAAAAAACACGTGAAAAATCACTGACATATTGTGAATGGCTTATAAACTATTGTGTCTATTTATATAAAGATTTTAGAATTGAATAAGTCATGAGTAATACATGAGCAGGCGTGTGAGTTTTATAACAAATTTCATTTTCATACGCATTTCAGTTACTAATGCCATTATTTAGGTATACATGCCACTATCACAATTTAGGTTGTGACAGTACCATAAGTCGTTAAAACATTTGTGAGTACAAGTCACAACTCATGAGTTAGAGTGGGTTTGTGTACACTTATTTATAAGTAGGAGAAAACATTGCTTATTATCTAAACTTTAATAATAACGGATAATAAATATGGAACACAAAACTGTCTTACGTTTAGTGAAAGCCTAAATTGTTTTCTCAGCATTAAAATTTACATGTAAATATTTACGTTTTTGTTACAGTTATTTTTATTAATTAAATTCATTATTTAATCATTTATCTATCAAGACCAATTGCTCTGTGTTATTTTAGATGTTAAAAAATAAATGTAATTAAATAATAAATTTAATAATGAATGAAACTTAAAAAGTTTCCTGCTCACATATATACGCTAATTTTTCAGGAAACCCACTTCCAAACGTCAGGTGGTGGAGAGGCACGACGCTCCTGGATTCGAAGGATTTCATCTCCTCAGACTCAGTGAAGACCAACGTGCTAACAGTAAAGAGGCTTGACAGGTCGTACCTCCACAGGAACTACACATGCACAGCTAGCAACAACAACATCAGTCAGCCTGTGGAGGCCCGCGTGCTGATAGAAATGCATCGTAAGCACCCTTTCCCTATACCTCTAATTGTTTTAAAAATATATAATTCAATAGGCTTTTTAATTTATAAAGATTCTGTATTTTTTATCATACATAATTTTAATCAAACACTATATAAAAATTAATTTAAAAGTCCTCACTATAAACGCAAAGTCACGAAATATAGAGTTTCATATAACTGTACAGGGATTGTTTCAAAGTAAACTATCTAGAGATGTCAAAAAAACCTAAAAACAATAAGTATTTAATTGGTTTCAGATCAGTCTGTTAAAAGACATATGAGACAGTAGAAAGATGTAACGGTCTGTAGAAATATATAAAATTGTGTAAAAACATATGACAGACTGTAGAAAAAAAACATATCGTAGAAAGTTATAACAGACTGTAGAAAGATGTACCAGTACGTAGTGGGATATAAAATTATGTAGAATGATATAACTTATTTTAGAAAGATATACCAGACAGGAGAAACATATATCCGATTGTAAATCTATATAAGAAACTGGAGAAAGATATAACAGTCT
>JBAIZL010000004.1:194141117-194253617 GCA_036971475.1 Prosapia bicincta | reverse complement strand
ATTGTTTACATACAAGGATACGACATAGGTTCGCCATTTCCTGGTCATATTAGGCTCCTGCCTCTGCATAATGCATAGTAGTTCCACGTCCTCTTAATATGACAATGATACATTTTAAAGCTTATAGCTGCTAAGTGTTTTTATATTGGGGCAGAATTGTTTACATACAAGAATACGACATAGGTTCACCATTTCCTGGTCATATTGGGCTCCTGCCTCTGCATAATGCATAGTAGTTCCACGTCCTCTTATTAGGACAATGATACATTTTAAAGCTTATATCTGCTAAGTGTTTTTATATTGTGGCAGAATTGTTTACATACAAGAATACGACATAAGTTCACCATTTCCTGGTCATTTTGGGCTCCTGCCTCTGCATAATGCATAGTAGTACCACGTCCTCTTATTAGGACAATGATACATTTTAAAGCCTATAGCTGCTAAGTGTTTTTATATTGGGGAAGAATTGTTTACATACAAGAATACGACATAAGTTCACCATTTCCTGGTCATATTGGGCTCCTGCCTCTGCATAATGCAAAGTAGTGCCACGTCCTCTTATTAGGACAATGATAAATATAAAGCCTATAGCTGCTAAGTGTTTTTATATTGGGGCAGAATCGTTTACATACAAGAATACGACATAGGTTCACCATTTCCTGGTCATATTGGGCTCCTGCCTCTGCATAATGCATAGTAGTTCCACGTCCTCTTATTAGGACAATGATAAATTTTAAAGCCTATAGCTGCTAAGTGTTTTTATATTGGGGCAGAATTGTTTACATACAAGAATACGACATAGCTTCGCCATTTCCTGGTCATATTGGGCTCCTGCCTCTGCATAATGCATAGTAGTGCCACGTCCTCTTATTAGGACAATGATACATTTTAAAGCTTCTAGCTGCTAAGTGTTTTTATAGTGGGGCAGAATTGTTTACATACAAGAATACGACATAGGTTCACCATTTCCTAGTCATATTGGGCTCCAGCCTCTACATAATGCATAGTAGTGCTACGTCCTCTTATTAGGACAATGATAAATTTAAAGCCTATAGCTGCTAAGTGTTTTTATATTGGGGCAGAATCGTTTACATACAAGAATACGACATAGGTTCACCATTTCCTAGTCATATTGGGCTCCTGCCTCTGCATAATGCATAGTAGTTCCACGTCCTCTTATTAGGACAATGATAAATTTTAAAGCTTCTAGCTGCTAAGTGTTTTATATTAGGGCAGAATTGTTTACATACAAGAATACGACATAAGATCACCATCTCCTGGTCATATTGGGCTCCTGCCTCTGCATAATGCATAGTAGTGCCACGTCCTCTTATTAGGACAATGATAAATATAAAGCCTATAGCTGCTAAGTGTTTTTATATTGGGGCAGAATCGTTTACATACAAGAATACGACATAGGTTCACCATTTCCTGGTCATATTGGGCTCCTGCCTCTGCATAATGCATAGTAGTTCCACGTCCTCTTATTAGGACAATGATAAATTTTAAAGCCTATAGCTGCTAAGTGTTTTTATATTGGGGCAGAATTGTTTACATACAAGAATACGACATAGCTTCGCCATTTCCTGGTCATATTGGGCTCCTGCCTCTGCATAATGCATAGTAGTGCCACGTCCTCTTATTAGGACAATGATAAATTTTAAAGCTTCTAGCTGCTAAGTGTTTTTATAGTGGGGCAGAATTGTTTACATACAAGAATACGACATAGGTTCACCATTTCCTAGTCATATTGGGCTCCAGCCTCTACATAATGCATAGTAGTGCCACGTCCTCTTATTAGGACAATGATAAATTTAAAGCCTATAGCTGCTAAGTGTTTTTATATTGGGGCAGAATCGTTTACATACAAGAATACGACATAGGTTCACCATTTCCTAGTCATATTGGGCTCCTGCCTCTGCATAATGCATAGTAGTGCCACGTCCTCTTATTAGGACAATGATAAATTTAAAGCCTATAGCTGCTAAGTGTTTTTATATTGGGGCAGAATTGTTTACCTACAAGAATACGACATAGGTTCGCCATTTCCTGGTCATATTGGGCTCCTGCCTCTGCATAATGCATAGTAGTGCCACGTCCTCTTATTAGGACAATGATAAATATAAAGCCTATAGCTGCTAAGTGTTTTTATATTGGGGCAGAATCGTTTACATACAAGAATACGACATAGGTTCACCATTTCCTGGTCATATTGGGCTCCTGCCTCTGCATAATGCATAGTAGTGCCACGTCCTCTTATTAGGACAATGATAAATTTTAAAGCCTATAGCTGCTAAGTGTTTTTATATTGGGGCAGAATTGTTTACATACAAGAATACGACATAGCTTCGCCATTTCCTTTTCATATTGGGCTCCTGCCTCTGCATAATGCATAGTAGTGCCACGTTCTTTTATTAGGACAATGATACATTTAAAGCCTATAGCGGCTAACTGTTTTTATATTGGGGCAGAATTGTTTACATACAAGAATACGACATAGGTTCACCATTTCCTTGTTATATTGGGCTCCTGCCTCTACATAATGCATAGTAGTGCCACGTCCTCGTATTAGGACAATGATACAATTTAAAGCTTATAATTGCTAAGTGTTTTTATATTGGGGCAGAATTGTTTACATACAAGAATACGACATAGGTTCACCATTTCCTTGTCATATTGGGCTCCTGCCTCTACATAATGCATAGTAGTGCGACGTCCTATTATTAGGACAATGATACATTTTAAAGCTTATAGCTGCTAAGTGTTTTTATAGTGGGGCAGAATTGTTTACATACAAGAATACGACATAGGTTCACCATTTCCTAGTCATATTGGGCTCCAGCCTCTACATAATGCATAGTAGTGCTACGTCCTCTTATTAGGACAATGATAAATTTAAAGCCTATAGCTGCTAAGTGTTTTTATATTGGGGCAGAATCGTTTACATACAAGAATACGACATAGGTTCACCATTTCCTAGTCATATTGGGCTCCTGCCTCTGCATAATGCATAGTAGTTCCACGTCCTCTTATTAGGACAATGATAAATTTTAAAGCTTCTAGCTGCTAAGTGTTTTATATTAGGGCAGAATTGTTTACATACAAGAATACGACATAAGATCACCATCTCCTGGTCATATTGGGCTCCTGCCTCTGCATAATGCATAGTAGTGCCACGTCCTCTTATTAGGACAATGATAAATATAAAGCCTATAGCTGCTAAGTGTTTTTATATTGGGGCAGAATCGTTTACATACAAGAATACGACATAGGTTCACCATTTCCTGGTCATATTGGGCTCCTGCCTCTGCATAATGCATAGTAGTTCCACGTCCTCTTATTAGGACAATGATAAATTTTAAAGCCTATAGCTGCTAAGTGTTTTTATATTGGGGCAGAATTGTTTACATACAAGAATACGACATAGCTTCGCCATTTCCTGGTCATATTGGGCTCCTGCCTCTGCATAATGCATAGTAGTGCCACGTCCTCTTATTAGGACAATGATAAATTTTAAAGCTTCTAGCTGCTAAGTGTTTTTATAGTGGGGCAGAATTGTTTACATACAAGAATACGACATAGGTTCACCATTTCCTAGTCATATTGGGCTCCAGCCTCTACATAATGCATAGTAGTGCCACGTCCTCTTATTAGGACAATGATAAATTTAAAGCCTATAGCTGCTAAGTGTTTTTATATTGGGGCAGAATCGTTTACATACAAGAATACGACATAGGTTCACCATTTCCTAGTCATATTGGGCTCCTGCCTCTGCATAATGCATAGTAGTGCCACGTCCTCTTATTAGGACAATGATAAATTTAAAGCCTATAGCTGCTAAGTGTTTTTATATTGGGGCAGAATTGTTTACCTACAAGAATACGACATAGGTTCGCCATTTCCTGGTCATATTGGGCTCCTGCCTCTGCATAATGCATAGTAGTGCCACGTCCTCTTATTAGGACAATGATAAATATAAAGCCTATAGCTGCTAAGTGTTTTTATATTGGGGCAGAATCGTTTACATACAAGAATACGACATAGGTTCACCATTTCCTGGTCATATTGGGCTCCTGCCTCTGCATAATGCATAGTAGTGCCACGTCCTCTTATTAGGACAATGATAAATTTTAAAGCCTATAGCTGCTAAGTGTTTTTATATTGGGGCAGAATTGTTTACATACAAGAATACGACATAGCTTCGCCATTTCCTTTTCATATTGGGCTCCTGCCTCTGCATAATGCATAGTAGTGCCACGTTCTTTTATTAGGACAATGATACATTTAAAGCCTATAGCGGCTAACTGTTTTTATATTGGGGCAGAATTGTTTACATACAAGAATACGACATAGGTTCACCATTTCCTTGTTATATTGGGCTCCTGCCTCTACATAATGCATAGTAGTGCCACGTCCTCGTATTAGGACAATGATACAATTTAAAGCTTATAATTGCTAAGTGTTTTTATATTGGGGCAGAATTGTTTACATACAAGAATACGACATAGGTTCACCATTTCCTTGTCATATTGGGCTCCTGCCTCTACATAATGCATAGTAGTGCGACGTCCTATTATTAGGACAATGATACATTTTAAAGCTTATAGCTGCTAAGTGTTTTTATATTGGGGCAGAATTGTTTACATACAAGAATACGACATAGGTTCGCCATTTCCTGGTCATATTGGGCTCCTGCCTCTGCATAATGCATAGTAGTGCCACGTCCTCTTATTAGGACAATGATAAATATAAAGCCTATTGCTGCTAAGTGTTTTTATATTGGGGCAGAATTGTTTACATACAAGAATACGACATAGGTTCGCCATTTCCTGGTCATATTGGGCTCCTGCCTCTGCATAATGCATAGTAGTGCCACGTCCTCTTATTAGGACAATGATAAATTTAAAGCCTATTGCTGCTAAGTGTTTTTATATTGGGGCAGAATCGTTTACATACAAGAATACGACATAGGTTCACCATTTCCTAGTCATATTGGGCTCCTGCCTTTGCATAATGCATAGTAATTCCACGTCCTCTTATTAGGACAATGATAAATTTTAAAGCTTCTAGCTGCTAAGTGTTTTTTTATTAGGGCAGAATTGTTTACATACAAGAATACGACATAAGATCACCATCTCTTGGTCATATTGGGCTCCTGCCTCTGCATAATGCATAGTAGTGCCACGTCCTCTTATTAGGACAATGATAAATTTAAAGCCTATAGCTGCTAAGTGTTTTTATATTGGGGCAGAATTGTTTACATACAAGAATACGACATAGGTTCGCCATTTCCTGGTCATATTGGGCTCCTGCCTCTGCATAATGCATAGTAGTGCCACGTCCTCTTATTAGGACAATGATAAATATAAAGCCTATAGCTGCTAAGTGTTTTTATATTAGGGCAGAATCGTTTACATACAAGAATACGACATAGGTTCACCATTTCCTTGTCATATTGGGCTCCTGCCTCTGCATAATGCATAGTAGTTCCACGTCCTCTTATTAGGACAATGATAAATTTTAAAGCTTCTAGCTGCTAAGTGTTTATATAGTGGGGCAGAATTGTTTACATACAAGAATACGACATAGGTTCACCATTTCCTAGTCATATTGGGTTCCAGCCTCTACATAATGCATAGTAGTGCCACGTCCTCCTATTAGGACAATGATAAATTTAAAGCCTATAGCTGCTAAGTGTTTTTATATTGGGGCAGAATCGTTTACATACAAGAATACGACATAGGTTCACCATTTCCTAGTCATATTGGGCTCCTGCCTCTGCATAATGCATAGTAGTTCCACGTCCTCTTATTAGGACAATGATAAATTTTAAAGCTTCTAGCTGCTAAGTGTTTTTATATTAGGGCAGAATTGTTTACATACAAGAATACGACATAAGATCACCATCTCCTGGTCATATTGGGCTCCTGCCTCTGCATAATGCATAGTAGTGCCACGTCCTCTTATTAGGACAATGATAAATTTAAAGCCTATAGCTGCTAAGTGTTTTTATATTGGGGCAGAATTGTTTACCTACAAGAATACGACATAGCTTCGCCATTTCCTGGTCATATTGGGCTCCTGCCTCTGCATAATGCATAGTAGTTCCACGTCCTCTTATGATGACAATGATACATTTTAAAGCTTACAGCTGCTAAGTGTTTTTATATTGGGGCAGAATTGTTTACATACAAGAATACGACATAGGTTCACCATTTCCTGGTCATATTGGGCTCCTGCCTCTGCATAATGCATAGTAGTTCCACGTCCTCTTATTAGGACAATGATACATTTTAAAGCTTATATCTGCTAAGTGTTTTTATATTGTGGCAGAATTGTTTACATACAAGAATACGACATAAGTTCACCATTTCCTGGTCATTTTGGGCTCCTGCCTCTGCATAATGCATAGTAGTACCACGTCCTCTTATTAGGACAATGGATACATTTTAAAGCCTATAGCTGCTAAGTGTTTTTATATTGGGGAAGAATTGTTTACATACAAGAATACGACATAAGTTCACCATTTCCTGGTCATATTGGGCTCCTGCCTCTGCATAATGCATAGTAGTGTCACGTCCTCTTATTAGGACAATGATAAATATAAAGCCTATAGCTGCTAAGTGTTTTTATATTGGGGCAGAATCGTTTACATACAAGAATACGACATAGGTTCACCATTTCCTGGTCATATTGGGCTCCTGCCTCTGCATAATGCATAGTAGTTCCACGTCCTCTTATTAGGACAATGATAAATTTTAAAGCCTATAGCTGCTAAGTGTTTTTATATTGGGGCAGAATTGTTTACATACAAGAATACGACATAGCTTCGCCATTTCCTGGTCATATTGGGCTCCTGCCTCTGCATAATGCATAGTAGTGCCACGTCCTCTTATTAGGACAATGATAAATTTTAAAGCTTTTAGCTGCTAAGTGTTTTTATAGTGGGGCAGAATTGTTTACATACAAGAATACGACATAGGTTCACCATTTCCTAGTCATATTGGGCTCCAGCCTCTACATAATGCATAGTAGTGCCACGTCCTCTTATTAGGACAATGATAACTTTAAAGCCTATAGCTGCTAAGTGTTTTTATATTGGGGCAGAATCGTTTACATACAAGAATACGACATAGGTTCACCATTTCCTATTCATATTGGGCTCCTGCCTCTGCATAATGCATAGTAGTTCCACGTCCTCTTATTAGGACAATGATAAATTTTAAAGCTTCTAGCTGCTAAGTGTTTTATATTAGGGCAGAATTGTTTACATACAAGAATACGACATAGGTTCACCATTTCCTAGTCATATTGGGCTCCTGCCTTTGCATAATGCATAGTAATTCCACGTCCTCTTATTAGGACAATGATAAATTTTAAAGCTTCTAGCTGCTAAGTGTTTTTATATTAGGGCAGAATTGTTTACATACAAGAATACGACATAAGATCACCATCTCTTGGTCATATTGGGCTCCTGCCTCTGCATAATGCATAGTAGTGCCACGTCCTCTTATTAGGACAATGATAAATTTAAAGCCTATAGCTGCTAAGTGTTTTTATATTGGGGCAGAATTGTTTACATACAAGAATACGACATAGGTTCGCCATTTCCTGGTCATATTGGGCTCCTGCCTCTGCATAATGCATAGTAGTGCCACGTCCTCTTATTAGGACAATGATAAATATAAAGCCTATAGCTGCTAAGTGTTTTTATATTGGGGCAGAATCGTTTACATACAAGAATACGACATAGGTTCACCATTTCCTGGTCATATTGGGCTCCTGCCTCTGCATAATGCATAGTAGTTCCACGTCCTCTTATTAGGACAATGATAAATTTTAAAGCTTCTAGCTGCTAAGTGTTTTTATAGTGGGGCAGAATTGTTTACATACAAGAATACGACATAGTTTCACCATTTCCTAGTCATATTGGGTTCCAGCCTCTACATAATGCATAGTAGTGCCACGTCCTCCTATTAGGACAATGATAAATTTAAAGCCTATAGCTGCTAAGTGTTTTTATATTGGGGCAGAATCGTTTACATACAAGAATACGACATAGGTTCGCCATTTCCTAGTCATATTGGGCTCCTGCCTCTGCATAATGCATAGTAGTTCCACGTCCTCTTATTAGGACAATGATAAATTTTAAAGCTTCTAGCTGCTAAGTGTTTTTATATTAGGGCAGAATTGTTTACATACAAGAATACGACATAAGATCACCATCTCCTGGTCATATTGGGCTCCTGCCTCTGCATAATGCATAGTAGTGCCACGTCCTCTTATTAGGACAATGATAAATTTAAAGCCTATAGCTGCTAAGTGTTTTTATATTGGGGCAGAATTGTTTACCTACAAGAATACGACATAGGTTCGCCATTTCCTGGTCATATTGGGCTCCTGCCTCTGCATAATGCATAGTAGTACCACGTCCTCTTATTAGGACAATGATAAATTTTAAAGCCTATAGCTGCTAAGTGTTTTTATATTGGGGCAGAATTGTTTACATACAAGAATACGACATAGCTTCGCCATTTCCTTATCATATTGGGCTCCTGCCTCTGCATAATGCATAGTAGTGCCACGTCCTTTTATTAGGACAATGATACATTTAAAGCCTATAGCGGCTAACTGTTTTTATATTGGGGCAGAATTGTTTACATACAAGAATACGACATAGATTCACCATTTCCTTGTCATATTGGGCTCCTGCCTCTACATAATGCATAGTAGTGCCACGTCCTCTTATTAGGACAATGATACATTTTAAAGCTTATAGCTGCTAAGTGTTTTTATATTGGGGCAGAATTGTTTACATACAAGGATACGACATAGGTTCGCCATTTCCTGGTCATATTAGGCTCCTGCCTCTGCATAATGCATAGTAGTTCCACGTCCTCTTATGATGACAATGATACATTTTAAAGCTTACAGCTGCTAAGTGTTTTTATATTGGGGCAGAATTGTTTACATACAAGAATACGACATAGGTTCACCATTTCCTGGTCATATTGGGCTCCTGCCTCTGCATAATGCATAGTAGTTCCACGTCCTCTTATTAGGACAATGATACATTTTAAAGCTTATATCTGCTAAGTGTTTTTATATTGTGGCAGAATTGTTTACATACAAGAATACGACATAAGTTCACCATTTCCTGGTCATTTTGGGCTCCTGCCTCTGCATAATGCATAGTAGTACCACGTCCTCTTATTAGGACAATGGATACATTTTAAAGCCTATAGCTGCTAAGTGTTTTTATATTGGGGAAGAATTGTTTACATACAAGAATACGACATAAGTTCACCATTTCCTGGTCATATTGGGCTCCTGCCTCTGCATAATGCATAGTAGTGTCACGTCCTCTTATTAGGACAATGATAAATATAAAGCCTATAGCTGCTAAGTGTTTTTATATTGGGGCAGAATCGTTTACATACAAGAATACGACATAGGTTCACCATTTCCTGGTCATATTGGGCTCCTGCCTCTGCATAATGCATAGTAGTTCCACGTCCTCTTATTAGGACAATGATAAATTTTAAAGCCTATAGCTGCTAAGTGTTTTTATATTGGGGCAGAATTGTTTACATACAAGAATACGACATAGCTTCGCCATTTCCTGGTCATATTGGGCTCCTGCCTCTGCATAATGCATAGTAGTGCCACGTCCTCTTATTAGGACAATGATAAATTTTAAAGCTTTTAGCTGCTAAGTGTTTTTATAGTGGGGCAGAATTGTTTACATACAAGAATTCGACATAGGTTCACCATTTCCTAGTCATATTGGGCTCCAGCCTCTACATAATGCATAGTAGTGCCACGTCCTCTTATTAGGACAATGATAAATTTAAAGCCTATAGCTGCTAAGTGTTTTTATATTGGGGCAGAATCGTTTACATACAAGAATACGACATAGGTTCACCATTTCCTAGTCATATTGGGCTCCTGCCTCTGCATAATGCATAGTAGTTCCACGTCCTCTTATTAGGACAATGATAAATTTTAAAGCTTCTAGCTGCTAAGTGTTTTATATTAGGGCAGAATTGTTTACATACAAGAATACGACATAAGATCACTATCTCCTGGTCATATTGGGCTCCTGCCTCTGCATAATGCATAGTAGTGCCACGTCCTCTTATTAGGACAATGATAAATATAAAGCCTATAGCTGCTAAGTGTTTTTATATTGGGGCAGAATCGTTTACATACAAGAATACGACATAGGTTCACCATTTCCTGGTCATATTGGGCTCCTGCCTCTGCATAATGCATAGTAGTTCCACGTCCTCTTATTAGGACAATGATAAATTTTAAAGCTTCTAGCTGCTAAGTGTTTTTATAGTGGGGCAGAATTGTTTACATACAAGAATACGACATAGGCTCACCATTTCCTAGTCATATTGGGCTCCAGCCTCTACATAATGCATAGTAGTGCCACGTCCTCTTATTAGGACAATGATAAATTTAAAGCCTATAGCTGCTAAGTGTTTTTATATTGGGGCAGAATCGTTTACATACAAGAATACGACATAGGTTCACCATTTCCTAGTCATATTGGGCTCCTGCCTCTGCATAATGCATAGTAGTTCCACGTCCTCTTATTAGGACAATGATAAATTTTAAAGCTTCTAGCTGCTAAGTGTTTTTATATTAGGGCAGAATTGTTTACATACAAGAATACGACATAAGATCACCATCTCCTGGTCATATTGGGCTCCTGCCTCTGCATAATGCATAGTAGTGCCACGTCCTCTTATTAGGACAATGATAAATTTAAAGCCTATAGCTGCTAAGTGTTTTTATATTGGGGCAGAATTGTTTACCTACAAGAATACGACATAGCTTCGCCATTTCCTGGTCATATTGGGCTCCTGCCTCTGCATAATGCATAGTAGTTCCACGTCCTCTTATGATGACAATGATACATTTTAAAGCTTACAGCTGCTAAGTGTTTTTATATTGGGGCAGAATTGTTTACATACAAGAATACGACATAGGTTCACCATTTCCTGGTCATATTGGGCTCCTGCCTCTGCATAATGCATAGTAGTTCCACGTCCTCTTATTAGGACAATGATACATTTTAAAGCTTATATCTGCTAAGTGTTTTTATATTGTGGCAGAATTGTTTACATACAAGAATACGACATAAGTTCACCATTTCCTGGTCATTTTGGGCTCCTGCCTCTGCATAATGCATAGTAGTACCACGTCCTCTTATTAGGACAATGGATACATTTTAAAGCCTATAGCTGCTAAGTGTTTTTATATTGGGGAAGAATTGTTTACATACAAGAATACGACATAAGTTCACCATTTCCTGGTCATATTGGGCTCCTGCCTCTGCATAATGCATAGTAGTGTCACGTCCTCTTATTAGGACAATGATAAATATAAAGCCTATAGCTGCTAAGTGTTTTTATATTGGGGCAGAATCGTTTACATACAAGAATACGACATAGGTTCACCATTTCCTGGTCATATTGGGCTCCTGCCTCTGCATAATGCATAGTAGTTCCACGTCCTCTTATTAGGACAATGATAAATTTTAAAGCCTATAGCTGCTAAGTGTTTTTATATTGGGGCAGAATTGTTTACATACAAGAATACGACATAGCTTCGCCATTTCCTGGTCATATTGGGCTCCTGCCTCTGCATAATGCATAGTAGTGCCACGTCCTCTTATTAGGACAATGATAAATTTTAAAGCTTTTAGCTGCTAAGTGTTTTTATAGTGGGGCAGAATTGTTTACATACAAGAATACGACATAGGTTCACCATTTCCTAGTCATATTGGGCTCCAGCCTCTACATAATGCATAGTAGTGCCACGTCCTCTTATTAGGACAATGATAACTTAAAAGCCTATAGCTGCTAAGTGTTTTTATATTGGGGCAGAATCGTTTACATACAAGAATACGACATAGGTTCACCATTTCCTAGTCATATTGGGCTCCTGCCTCTGCATAATGCATAGTAGTTCCACGTCCTCTTATTAGGACAATGATAAATTTTAAAGCTTCTAGCTGCTAAGTGTTTTTATATTAGGGCAGAATTGTTTACATACAAGAATACGACATAAGATCACCATCTCCTGGTCATATTGGGCTCCTGCCTCTGCATAATGCATAGTAGTGCCACGTCCTCTTATTAGGACAATGATAAATTTAAAGCCTATAGCTGCTAAGTGTTTTTATATTGGGGCAGAATTGTTTACCTACAAGAATACGACATAGCTTCGCCATTTCCTGGTCATATTGGGCTCCTGCCTCTGCATAATGCATAGTAGTTCCACGTCCTCTTATGATGACAATGATACATTTTAAAGCTTACAGCTGCTAAGTGTTTTTATATTGGGGCAGAATTGTTTACATACAAGAATACGACATAGGTTCACCATTTCCTGGTCATATTGGGCTCCTGCCTCTGCATAATGCATAGTAGTTCCACGTCCTCTTATTAGGACAATGATACATTTTAAAGCTTATATCTGCTAAGTGTTTTTATATTGTGGCAGAATTGTTTACATACAAGAATACGACATAAGTTCACCATTTCCTGGTCATTTTGGGCTCCTGCCTCTGCATAATGCATAGTAGTACCACGTCCTCTTATTAGGACAATGGATACATTTTAAAGCCTATAGCTGCTAAGTGTTTTTATATTGGGGAAGAATTGTTTACATACAAGAATACGACATAAGTTCACCATTTCCTGGTCATATTGGGCTCCTGCCTCTGCATAATGCATAGTAGTGTCACGTCCTCTTATTAGGACAATGATAAATATAAAGCCTATAGCTGCTAAGTGTTTTTATATTGGGGCAGAATCGTTTACATACAAGAATACGACATAGGTTCACCATTTCCTGGTCATATTGGGCTCCTGCCTCTGCATAATGCATAGTAGTTCCACGTCCTCTTATTAGGACAATGATAAATTTTAAAGCCTATAGCTGCTAAGTGTTTTTATATTGGGGCAGAATTGTTTACATACAAGAATACGACATAGCTTCGCCATTTCCTGGTCATATTGGGCTCCTGCCTCTGCATAATGCATAGTAGTGCCACGTCCTCTTATTAGGACAATGATAAATTTTAAAGCTTTTAGCTGCTAAGTGTTTTTATAGTGGGGCAGAATTGTTTACATACAAGAATACGACATAGGTTCACCATTTCCTAGTCATATTGGGCTCCAGCCTCTACATAATGCATAGTAGTGCCACGTCCTCTTATTAGGACAATGATAACTTTAAAGCCTATAGCTGCTAAGTGTTTTTATATTGGGGCAGAATCGTTTACATACAAGAATACGACATAGGTTCACCATTTCCTATTCATATTGGGCTCCTGCCTCTGCATAATGCATAGTAGTTCCACGTCCTCTTATTAGGACAATGATAAATTTTAAAGCTTCTAGCTGCTAAGTGTTTTATATTAGGGCAGAATTGTTTACATACAAGAATACGACATAGGTTCACCATTTCCTAGTCATATTGGGCTCCTGCCTTTGCATAATGCATAGTAATTCCACGTCCTCTTATTAGGACAATGATAAATTTTAAAGCTTCTAGCTGCTAAGTGTTTTTATATTAGGGCAGAATTGTTTACATACAAGAATACGACATAAGATCACCATCTCTTGGTCATATTGGGCTCCTGCCTCTGCATAATGCATAGTAGTGCCACGTCCTCTTATTAGGACAATGATAAATTTAAAGCCTATAGCTGCTAAGTGTTTTTATATTGGGGCAGAATTGTTTACATACAAGAATACGACATAGGTTCGCCATTTCCTGGTCATATTGGGCTCCTGCCTCTGCATAATGCATAGTAGTGCCACGTCCTCTTATTAGGACAATGATAAATATAAAGCCTATAGCTGCTAAGTGTTTTTATATTGGGGCAGAATCGTTTACATACAAGAATACGACATAGGTTCACCATTTCCTGGTCATATTGGGCTCCTGCCTCTGCATAATGCATAGTAGTTCCACGTCCTCTTATTAGGACAATGATAAATTTTAAAGCTTCTAGCTGCTAAGTGTTTTTATAGTGGGGCAGAATTGTTTACATACAAGAATACGACATAGTTTCACCATTTCCTAGTCATATTGGGTTCCAGCCTCTACATAATGCATAGTAGTGCCACGTCCTCCTATTAGGACAATGATAAATTTAAAGCCTATAGCTGCTAAGTGTTTTTATATTGGGGCAGAATCGTTTACATACAAGAATACGACATAGGTTCGCCATTTCCTAGTCATATTGGGCTCCTGCCTCTGCATAATGCATAGTAGTTCCACGTCCTCTTATTAGGACAATGATAAATTTTAAAGCTTCTAGCTGCTAAGTGTTTTTATATTAGGGCAGAATTGTTTACATACAAGAATACGACATAAGATCACCATCTCCTGGTCATATTGGGCTCCTGCCTCTGCATAATGCATAGTAGTGCCACGTCCTCTTATTAGGACAATGATAAATTTAAAGCCTATAGCTGCTAAGTGTTTTTATATTGGGGCAGAATTGTTTACCTACAAGAATACGACATAGGTTCGCCATTTCCTGGTCATATTGGGCTCCTGCCTCTGCATAATGCATAGTAGTACCACGTCCTCTTATTAGGACAATGATAAATTTTAAAGCCTATAGCTGCTAAGTGTTTTTATATTGGGGCAGAATTGTTTACATACAAGAATACGACATAGCTTCGCCATTTCCTTATCATATTGGGCTCCTGCCTCTGCATAATGCATAGTAGTGCCACGTCCTTTTATTAGGACAATGATACATTTAAAGCCTATAGCGGCTAACTGTTTTTATATTGGGGCAGAATTGTTTACATACAAGAATACGACATAGATTCACCATTTCCTTGTCATATTGGGCTCCTGCCTCTACATAATGCATAGTAGTGCCACGTCCTCTTATTAGGACAATGATACATTTTAAAGCTTATAGCTGCTAAGTGTTTTTATATTGGGGCAGAATTGTTTACATACAAGGATACGACATAGGTTCGCCATTTCCTGGTCATATTAGGCTCCTGCCTCTGCATAATGCATAGTAGTTCCACGTCCTCTTATGATGACAATGATACATTTTAAAGCTTACAGCTGCTAAGTGTTTTTATATTGGGGCAGAATTGTTTACATACAAGAATACGACATAGGTTCACCATTTCCTGGTCATATTGGGCTCCTGCCTCTGCATAATGCATAGTAGTTCCACGTCCTCTTATTAGGACAATGATACATTTTAAAGCTTATATCTGCTAAGTGTTTTTATATTGTGGCAGAATTGTTTACATACAAGAATACGACATAAGTTCACCATTTCCTGGTCATATTGGGCTCCTGCCTCTGCATAATGCATAGTAGTGCCACGTCCTCTTATTAGGACAATGATAAATATAAAGCCTATAGCTGCTAAGTGTTTTTATATTGGGGCAGAATCGTTTACATACAAGAATACGACATAGGTTCACCATTTCCTGGTCATATTGGGCTCCTGCCTCTGCATAATGCATAGTAGTTCCACGTCCTCTTATTAGGACAATGATAAATTTTAAAGCCTATAGCTGCTAAGTGTTTTTATATTGGGGCAGAATTGTTTACATACAAGAATACGACATAGCTTCGCCATTTCCTGGTCATATTGGGCTCCTGCCTCTGCATAATGCATAGTAGTGCCACGTCCTCTTATTAGGACAATGATAAATTTTAAAGCTTTTAGCTGCTAAGTGTTTTTATAGTGGGGCAGAATTGTTTACATACAAGAATACGACATAGGTTCACCATTTCCTAGTCATATTGGGCTCCAGCCTCTACATAATGCATAGTAGTGCCACGTCCTCTTATTAGGACAATGATAAATTTAAAGCCTATAGCTGCTAAGTGTTTTTATATTGGGGCAGAATCGTTTACATACAAGAATACGACATAGGTTCACCATTTCCTAGTCATATTGGGCTCCTGCCTCTGCATAATGCATAGTAGTTCCACGTCCTCTTATTAGGACAATGATAAATTTTAAAGCTTCTAGCTGCTAAGTGTTTTATATTAGGGCAGAATTGTTTACATACAAGAATACGACATAAGATCACTATCTCCTGGTCATATTGGGCTCCTGCCTCTGCATAATGCATAGTAGTGCCACGTCCTCTTATTAGGACAATGATAAATATAAAGCCTATAGCTGCTAAGTGTTTTTATATTGGGGCAGAATCGTTTACATACAAGAATACGACATAGGTTCACCATTTCCTGGTCATATTGGGCTCCTGCCTCTGCATAATGCATAGTAGTTCCACGTCCTCTTATTAGGACAATGATAAATTTTAAAGCTTCTAGCTGCTAAGTGTTTTTATAGTGGGGCAGAATTGTTTACATACAAGAATACGACATAGGCTCACCATTTCCTAGTCATATTGGGCTCCAGCCTCTACATAATGCATAGTAGTGCCACGTCCTCTTATTAGGACAATGATAAATTTAAAGCCTATAGCTGCTAAGTGTTTTTATATTGGGGCAGAATCGTTTACATACAAGAATACGACATAGGTTCACCATTTCCTAGTCATATTGGGCTCCTGCCTCTGCATAATGCATAGTAGTTCCACGTCCTCTTATTAGGACAATGATAAATTTTAAAGCTTCTAGCTGCTAAGTGTTTTTATATTAGGGCAGAATTGTTTACATACAAGAATACGACATAAGATCACCATCTCCTGGTCATATTGGGCTCCTGCCTCTGCATAATGCATAGTAGTGCCACGTCCTCTTATTAGGACAATGATAAATTTAAAGCCTATAGCTGCTAAGTGTTTTTATATTGGGGCAGAATTGTTTACCTACAAGAATACGACATAGGTTCGCCATTTCCTGGTCATATTGGGCTCCTGCCTCTGCATAATGCATAGTAGTACCACGTCCTCTTATTAGGACAATGATAAATTTTAAAGCCTATAGCTGCTAAGTGTTTTTATATTGGGGCAGAATTGTTTACATACAAGAATACGACATAGCTACGCCATTTCCTGGTCATATTGGGCTCCTGCCTCTGCATAATGCATAGTAGTGCCACGTCCTTTTATTAGGACAATGATACATTTAAAGCCTATAGCGGCTAACTGTTTTTATATTGGGGCAGAATTGTTTACATACAAGAATACGACATAGATTCACCATTTCCTTGTCATATTGGGCTCCTGCCTCTACATAATGCATAGTAGTGCCACGTCCTCTTATTAGGACAATGAAACATTTTAAAGCTTATAGCTCCTAAGTGTTTTTATATTGGGGCAGAATTGTTTACATACAAGAATACGACATAGGTTCGCCATTTCCTGGTCATATTGGGCTCCTGCCTCTGCATAATGCATAGTAGTGCCACGTCCTCTTATTAGGACAATGATAAATATAAAGCCTATAGCTGCTAAGTGTTTTTATATCGGGGCAGAATCGTTTACATACAAGAATACGACATAGGTTCACCATTTCCTGGTCATATTGGGCTCCTGCCTCTGCATAATGCATAGTAGTTCCACGTCCTCTTATTAGGACAATGATAAATTTTAAAGCCTATAGCTGCTAAGTGTTTTTATATTGGGGCAGAATTGTTTACATACAAGAATACGAAATAGCTTCGCCATTTCCTGGTCATATTGGGCTCCTGCCTCTGCATAATGCATAGTAGTGCCACGTCCTCTTATTAGGACAATGATACATTTAAAGCCTATAGCTGCTAAGTGTTTTTATATTAGGGCAGAATTGTTTACATACAAGAATACGACATAGCTTCGCCATTTCCTGGTCATATTGGGCTCCTGCCTCTGCATAATGCATAGTAGTGCCACGTCCTCTTATTAGGACAATGATAAATTTTAAAGCTTCTAGCTGCTAAGTGTTTTTATAGTGGGGCAGAATTGTTTACATACAAGAATACGACATAGGTTCACCATTTCCTAGTCAAATTGGGCTCCAGCCTCTGCATAATGCATAGTAGTGCCACGTCCTCTTATTAGGACAATGATAAATTTAAAGCCTATAGCTACTAAGTGTTTTTATATTGGGGCAGAATCGTTTACATACAAGAATACGACATAGGTTCACCATTTCCTAGTCATATTGGGCTCCTGCCTCTGCATAATGCATAGTAGTTCCACGTCCTCTTATTAGGACAATGATAAATTTTAAAGCTTCTAGCTGCTAAGTGTTTTTATATTAGGGCAGAATTGTTTACATACAAGAATACGACATAAGATCACCATCTCCTGGTCATATTGGGCTCCTGCCTCTGCATAATGCATAGTAGTGCCACGTCCTCTTATTAGGACAATGATAATTTTAAAGCCTATAGCTGCTAAGTGTTTTTATATTGGGGCAGAATTGTTTACCTACAAGAATACGACATAGGTTCGCCATTTCCTGGTCATATTGGGCTCCTGCCTCTGCATAATGTATAGTAGTTCCACGTCCTCTTATTAGGACAATGATAAATTTTAAAGCCTATAGCTGCTAAGTGTTTTTATATTGGGGCAGAATTGTTTACATACAAGAATACGACATAGCTTCGCCATTTCCTGGTCATATTGGGCTCCTGCCTCTGCATAATGCATAGTAGTGCCACGTCCTCTTATTAGGACAATGATACATTTAAAGCCTATAGCTGCTAAGTGTTTTTATATTGGGGCAGAATTGTTTACATACAAGAATACGACATAGCTTCGCCATTTCCTGGTCATATTGGGCTCCTGCCTCTACATAATGCATAGTAGTGCCACGTCCTCTTATTAGGACAATGATACATTTTAAAGCTTATAGCTGCTAAGAGTTTTTATATTGGGGCAGAATTGTTTACATACAAGAATACGACATAGGTTCACCATTTCCTTGTCATATTGGGCTCCTGCCTCTACATAATGCATAGTAGTGTCACGTCCTCTTATTAGGACAATGATACATTTAAAGCCTATAGCTGCTAAGTGTTTTTATATTGGGGCAGAATTGTTTACATACAAGAATACGACATAGCTTCGCCATTTCCTGGTCATATTGGGCTCCTGCCTCTGCATAATGCATAGTAGTGCCACGTCCTCTTATTAGGACAATGATACATTTAAAGCCTATAGCTGCTAACTGTTTTTATATTGGGGCAGAATTGTTTACATACAAGAATACGACATAGGTTCACCATTTCCTTGTCATATTGGGCTCCTGCCTCTACATAATGCATAGTAGTGCCACGTCCTCTTATTAGGACAATGATACATTTTAAAGCTTATAGCTGCTAAGTGTTTTTATATTGGGGCAGAATTGTTTACATACAAGAATACGACATAGGTTCGCCATTTCCTGGTCATATTCTGCTCCTGCCTCTGCATAATGCATAGTAGTGCCACGTCCTCTTACTAGGACAATGATAAATATAAAGCCTATAGCTGCTAAGTGTTTTTATATTGGGGCAGAATCGTTTACATACAAGAATACGACATAGGTTCACCATTTCCTGGTCATATTGGGCTCCTACCTCTGCATAATGCATAGTAGTTCCACGTCCTCTTATTAGGACAATGATAAATTTTAAAGCCTATAGCTGCTAAGTGTTTTTATATTGGGGCAGAATTCTTTACATACAAGAATACGACATAGGTTCGCCATTTCCTGGTCATATTGGCCTCCTGCCTCTGCATAATGCATAGTAGTGCCACGTCCTCTTATTAGGACAATGATACATTTAAAGCCTATAGCTGCTAACTGTTTTTATATTGGGGCAGAATTGTTTACATACAAGAATACGACATAGGTTCACCATTTCCTTGTCATATTGGGCTCCTGCCTCTACATAATGCATAGTAGTGCCACGTCCTCTTATTAGGACAACGATACATTTTAAAGCCTATAGCTGCTAAGTGTTTTTATATTGGGGCAGAATTGTTTACATACAAGAATACGACATAGCTTCGCCATTTCCTGGTCATATTGAGCTCCTGCCTCTGCATAATGCATAGTAGTGCCACGTCCTCTTATTAGGACAATGATACATTTAAAGCCTATAGCTGCTAACTGTTTTTATATTGGGGCAGAATTGTTTACATACAAGAATACGACATAGGTTCACCATTACCTTGTCATATTGGGCTCCTGCCTCTACATAATGCATAGTAGTGCCACGTCCTCTTATTAGGACAATGATACATTTTAAAGCTTATAGCTGCTAAGTGTTTTTATATTGGGGCAGAATTGTTTACATACAAGAATACGACATAGGTTCACCATTTTCTTGTCATATTGGGCTCCTGCCTCTACATAATGCATAGTAGTGTCACGTCCTCTAATTAGGACAATGATACATTTAAAGCCTATAGCTGCTAAGTGTTTTTATATTGGGGCAGAATTGTTTACATACAAGAATACGACATAGCTTCGCCATTTCCTGGTCATATTGGGCTCCTGCCTCTGCATAATGCATAGTAGTGCCACGTCCTCTTATTAGGACAATGATACATTTAAAGCCTATAGCTGCTAACTGTTTTTATATTGGGGCAGAATTGTTTACATACAAGAATACGACATAGGTTCACCATTTCCTTGTCATATTGGGCTCCTGCCTCTACATAATGCATAGTAGTGCCACGTCCTCTTATTAGGACAATGATACATTTTAAAGCTTATAGCTGCTAAGTGTTTTTATATTGGGGCAGAATTGTTTACATACAAGAATACGACATAGGTTCGCCATTTCCTGGTCATATTGGGCTCCTGCCTCTGCATAATGCATAGTAGTGCCACGTCCTCTTATTAGGACAATGATAAATATAAAGCCTATAGCTGCTAAGTGTTTTTATATTGGGGCAGAATCGTTTACATACAAGAATACGACATAGGTTCACCATTTTCTGGTCATATTGGGCTCCTGCCTCTGCATAATGCATAGTAGTTCCACGTCCTCTTATTAGGACAATGATAAATTTTAAAGCTTCTAGCTGCTAAGTGTTTTTATATTAGGGCAGAATTGTTTACATACAAGAATACGACATAAGATCACCATCTCCTGGTCATATTGGGCTCCTGCCTCTGCATAATGCATAGTAGTGCCACGTCCTCTTATTAGGACAATGATAAATTTAAAGCCTATAGCTGCTAAGTGTTTTTATATTGGGGCAGAATTGTTTACCTACAAGAATACGACATAGGTTCGCCATTTCCTGGTCATATTGGGCTCCTGCCTCTGCATAATGCATAGTAGTTCCACGTCCTCTTATTAGGACAATGATAAATTTTAAAGCCTATAGCTGCTAAGTGTTTTTATATTGGGGCAGAATTGTTTACATACTAGAATACGACATAGCTTCGCCATTTCCTGGTCATATTGGGCTCCTGCCTCTGCATAATGCATAGTAGTGCCACGTCCTCTTATTAGGACAATGATACATTTAAAGCCTATAGCTGCTAAGTGTTTTTATATTGGGGCAGAATTGTTTACATACAAGAATACGACATAGCTTCGCCATTTCCTGGTCATATTGGGCTCCTGCCTCTGCATAATGCATAGTAGTGCCACGTCCTCTTATTAGGACAATGATACATTTAAAGCCTATAGCTGCTAACTGTTTTTATATTGGGGCAGAATTGTTTACATACAAGAATACGACATAGGTTCACCATTACCTTGTCATATTGGGCTCCTGCCTCTACATAATGCATAGTAGTGCCACGTCCTCTTATTAGGACAATGATACATTTTAAAGCTTATAGCTGCTAAGTGTTTTTATATTGGGGCAGAATTGTTTACATACAAGAATACGACATAGGTTCACCATTTCCTTGTCATATTGGGCTCCTGCCTCTACATAATGCATAGTAGTGTCACGTCCTCTTAATAGGACAATGATACATTTAAAGCCTATAGCTGCTAAGTGTTTTTATATTGGGGCAGAATTGTTTACATACAATAATACGACATAGCTTCGCCATTTCCTGGTCATATTGGGCTCCTGCCTCTGCATAATGCATAGTAGTGCCACGTCCTCTTATTAGGACAATGATACATTTAAAGCCTATAGCTGCTAACTGTTTTTATATTGGGGCAGAATTGTTTACATACAAGAATACGACATAGGTTCGCCATTTCCTGGTCATATTGGGCTCCTGCCTCTGCATAATGCATAGTAGTGCCACGTCCTCTTATTAGGACAATGATAAATATAAAGCCTATAGCTGCTAAGTGTTTTTATATTGGGGCAGAATCGTTTACATACAAGAATACGACATAGGTTCACCATTTCCTGGTCATATTGGGCTCCTGCCTCTGCATAATGCATAGTAGTTCCACGTCCTCTTATTAGGACAATGATAAATTTTAAAGCCTATAGCTGCTAAGTGTTTTTATATTGGGGCAGAATTGTTTACATACAAGAATACGACATAGGTTCACCATTTCCTGGTCATATTGGGCTCCTGCCTCTGCATAATGCATAGTAGTGCCACGTCCTCTTATTAGGACAATGATACATTTAAAGCCTATAGCTGCTACCTGTTTTTATATTGGGGCAGAATTGTTTACATACAAGAATACGACATAGGTTCACCATTTCCTTGTCATATTGGGCTCCTGCCTCTACATAATGCATAGTAGTGCCACGTCCTCTTATTAGGACAATGATACATTTTAAAGCTTATAGCTGCTAATTGTTTTTATATTGGGGCAGAATTGTTTACATACAAGAATACGACATAGCTTCGCCATTTCCTGGTCATATTGGGCTCCTGCCTCTGCATAATGCATAGTAGTGCCACGTCCTCTTATTAGGACAATGATACATTTAAAGCCTATAGCTGCTAACTGTTTTTATATTGGGGCATAATTATTTACATACAAGAATACGACATAGGTTCACCATTACCTTGTCATATTGGGCTCCTGCCTCTACATAATGCATAGTAGTGCCACGTCCTCTTATTAGGACAATGATACATTTTAAAGCTTATAGCTGCTAAGTGTTTTTATATTGGGGCAGAATTGTTTACATACAAGAATACGACATAGGTTCACCATTTCCTTGTCATATTGGGCTCCTGCCTCTACATAATGCATAGTAGTGTCACGTCCTCTTATTAGGACAATGATACATTTAAAGCCTATAGCTGCTAAGTGTTTTTATATTGGGGCAGAATTGTTTACATACAAGAATACGACATAGCTTCGCCATTTCCTGGTCATATTGGGCTCCTGCCTCTGCATAATGCATAGTAGTGCCACGTCCTCTTATTAGGACAATGATACATTTAAAGCCTATAGCTGCTAACTGTTTTTATATTGGGGCAGAATTGTTTACATACAAGAATACGACATAGGTTCACCATTTCCTTGTCATATTGGGCTCCTGCCTCTACATAATGCATAGTAGTGCCACGTCCTCTTATTAGGACAATGATACATTTTAAAGCTTATAGCTGCTAAGTGTTTTTATATTGGGGCAGAATTGTTTACATACAAGAATACGACATAGGTTCGCCATTTCCTGGTCATATTGGGCTCCTGCCTCTGCATAATGCATAGTAGTGCCACGTCCTCTTATTAGGACAATGATAAATATAAAGCCTATAGCTGCTAAGTGTTTTTATATTGGGGCAGAATCGTTTACATACAAGAATACGACATAGGTTCACCATTTCCTGGTCATATTGGGCTCCTGCCTCTGCATAATGCATAGTAGTGCCACGTCCTCTTATTAGGACAATGATACATTTAAAGCCTATAGCTGCTAACTGTTTTTATATTGGGGCAGAATTGTTTACATACAAGAATACGATATAGGTTCGCCATTTCCTGGTCATATTGGGCTCCTGCCTCTGCATAATGCATAGTAGTTCTACATCATCTTGTTATTACAATGATTCATTTTTAATACTTAAACATACGAATATCCTCATGACTTCATGAAAGATTTTTGATTGGCGCGTGAGCTTTAGAGTACCTAAAGCAGTATTACCAACTTCTAGAATCAAATATTTGTGTACACGCTGTATTGCAGGACGGGTATAACGTGGAATTAGGCATTTATTTCAACGTAGTTGAAGTAAAATATTTATGTAGTTAAATAACATGTAATAATTTTTAAAGTAAATTCCTGCTTAGGTAAAGAATAATATTTGTTTAGTAACTCTTTTTACTACATAATTATAACTAAACGACTGCTACTAGTGTATTATATATATATGTATATATATATATATATATATATATATATATATATATATATATATATATATATATATAATTATTGAGTACAAATATTTGAAATACAAGAATAGCTATAAATTATATATTATTCAAAGCTTCTCGCCAATAAAGAATGATATAGCAAAATGTTTACAAAAATTAAATAATATGTACTATAATTCAGCCATATGTATATTGGTATTTATACTTCTATGTAATTTTTGCCATGAGATCAATTACTTTTGTAAATATCCCATCAATGACTTCACAAGAAATCGTATCACCATATTTAATAAACCAATGCATAATATATATATATATATATATGCATTTATAAAATTCTTTTATAAAAAATTTCAATCTTTGATAAGATATTTTTTATACATTCACTGAAGTTCAAATAATTTTTAAATTTTGTACTGTATGACAATTGATGTAATACAGTTGAAAAAAAAGAAATATTTCATTATTTAAAATAAAAAATTGATGTCTTTAAGATGGATTAGACCTCCAGTTCAGTCTAACGTAAAGACATTTACGTATTTTAATTTATTTACTGAATTAATATTATTAAATAAATCTTTAATAATATTCATGTTTAAAAAATATATGTAACCTTGTATTGATTTGATTTATATATATATATATATATATATATATATATATATATATATATATATGTATAGCGTGGAAATATAACAAGGAATTTAATCAAACCACAATAATTTATATATATATATATATATATATATATATATATATATACATAAATTTATTTATTTTTTTTTTAATGTAAATAAAGCCACTAAACCACAAATAACTTTTATTTAAACCTTAGGTACATTTCAATTGCACATCAATCATCTTCAGAGGTATATAAAAAAACTGAGTTTTATTTTTTATATACCTCCTAAGGTGATTGCTGTGCAATTGAAATGTACCTAAGGTTTAAATAGAAGTTATTTGTGGTTTAGAGGTTTTGTTTATTTAAAAATAAACATTACGCCACAGTTGCTTCATACAGTTACACGATAATATAAGCTACAGGGCAAAAATGAGGGCGCAATATTTCATACTAAATGCATTACACTACGAGTATGTATAAAATTATAACTAAGGGATTACGAATTCATTTCCTGGTGCATTAGAACAAGTCACTCAGAAGGTGTTGCTAACGCGTTCAATGTCTCCCCACTTTGTAGGTTCCGCTACGAGCACAGATTTGTAGCTCTGAATTTTGCAAAACGTTTCCCACAAACAATAAAATCCCGTCAATCAATTATTCCTGGAGTGTATGAAACCGGGAAGGCCAATTGGGGGCATTGTGTCGGGGTTTTTCTAAAGGTTTCGATATCAGAGAATGGGTTTTCGCCTAAAACGTTTTGTC
Organism: Prosapia bicincta; assembly: GCA_036971475.1. Classification (NCBI taxonomy): domain Eukaryota; kingdom Metazoa; phylum Arthropoda; class Insecta; order Hemiptera; family Cercopidae; genus Prosapia; species Prosapia bicincta. The sequence goes on along the minus strand of JBAIZL010000004.1, from coordinate 194,228,001 downwards.
CGTTGCACAATGAACTGTTGATGAAAAAAGCACCCAAGTAAGCCCCATTTAGTGGCTTTCCTCTTCCCTTGAGCTGTTTGGCACATTTATAGTGAATGGGATATTTAGAACAAGTTTTTAAGAATTTCCTTTAAGGTTGTTAAAAGTGTTTTGCATTTGATCGTGACGAATTTGATAAGAATTAATCTGACGTCATATTGTGTTTATTACGTGGGACTGAGTGATCTCGTGAATAGAGAACTTAGCTAAACTCAATGTCGTGGTCGTGGCAAAACATTTATGTGTGATTTTGTAAATGGGTAAATGGCTACGTGAATGCAATCTAAGATGATAATGTCACCAGGCCTACATTGTCTTCCTTGTAAGATGAACGACCCAAAAAAGACAGCTTTAGTTTTTCTCTTTAAAGCCAACTTAAATCTATGCACTGAGTAATTATATTGTTATTAAATGCAAAATATTGTTTCTGACCAAATACAATTACTTAAAAAATGTATTTTTCAGAATTACCTCGAAAAAAAATAAAAATGACACAATAATTAAATATGTTTATAAATCTATTAAAACTATTCTAACTTTTTTATATTAATCTAACTTGTATTACTAAAATGATAATTGGACTTCACAGTTTTTAATTGTTTATAATTAAAAATTACACCAAATGAATTTGCATCTCTTTAGTTTTAGGTTGTTGTTAGTGGTATTATTTACACACCGAGGTTTAAATTAGTATTAACAATGAGGTGGAATAATTTAAATAAAAAAAAACCTCTTGAAACGCAAATAAAATGTGTTGATTTTATTGACACACAGTGGTTAATGTTTTATTTAACCAAGTGATATCAATAAAAATAATTGTCAATAAAACCTAAATATGTGCAGTACAAAAACTGCGAATTTTAAATTTTTTAAATAAACCTGTGTGTACATTTCCATTGCAAAGATATCACCTTCACAGGAAATTATTACAGAACTAACTATATTTGACCCTTATTTCACTGTAGCTATTTAAATGTAGTTATTTTTGTAAAACTTTCCTGTGCAGATAGTAGTTTTAAATAGAATGTTGTCATTCAGAAATTTAATTCAGAGTCACATTAGATACAATTCGCTAATAGCGTTTGTGTTATCGCAGTATTCTGAAGATGGCAACATTACAACCTCGACGCTGATATTTACGCCGACACTACTAGACCATGATAAGGGCTTGACGTGCCGGGCGGAGAACGACCGCGTGTCTGCTGGGGAGGTGGAGGAGGACTCCTGGAAGCTCAACGTATACTGTACGTATTCCTTCCTCCTACTCCTGACACCATATATATATATATATATATATATATATATATATATATATATATATATATATATATATATATATATCGCAATATGTATTCTTGTGCATTAATAAAGAACTAAATCAAAATACAAATACAAGAATTATAATTGAATTTACAATTCAAAGGTTTTCGTTGGCTAACAGTACCAACATCATCAGGTATATTAAACAAATATTCAGGTTTAATATTCCTGATGATGTTGATACTGTTAGCCAACGAAAAGGTTTGAATTGTAAATTCAATTATAATTCTTGTATTTGTATTTTGACTTAGTTCTTTATATATATATATATATATATATATATATATATATATATATATATATATACATTACGTAGGCTATACATAAATACATGATAATTCTATTACAAGTAATAAAGAGAGAGCTTTCATTTTCTTTGTAAACCAAAATTAGATTTTCCCTTGTTGATTAGGAAAATGTAATAAATGTTTCATCGAGTTGTGCAAACACTTCACTGTCATTATGTTTTCTATTTAACTTTATCAAGAGTAGAGGCAATGCCGCGATAATAGCTAAACTCTCTACGCAAACGTTTTTCAAAATTGTAATACACATTTTAAATTACGAAATTAATGAACACTTTATGTCAAAATCACACAAACTTTTCTTTTATACTGAAATGGAATCTATTATTAGTTGTGTTAGAAACGAATTCTCCTCGTAGCCAGTGCCAGTCTATGCTACAAACGTCTGTAGCCTTTTCGTTAAAATAAATATAGGCTATACAAATATAAGGTAATTTATATCGATCAAACGCGTTGATAATATCCGAAATAATTACAGCGGGTGGTTTATAAATCCCTAAGGGACACGAAAAAATAATAAAAGTTGTTGCGGGCGCACTTAAAATTACGTTATTAGTGGGGTTTGTGTATTACAACGCACACAGATGGGTATCTACTGTTGCACGCATGAGCTGGCTAGATCGCGCTGGCATACTCTATGGAACCAACCTAGCCTTGTAGTTTAGTATAATGTAAGGCTCTGCTGAAAAACCTCTGGCCTTGTAAAGCTTAGTCAGAGCTATAAAGTGAAGTTATTACTATTTGATCAGACGTTTAAACTTTTCAAGCCTATATATATATATATATATATATATATATATATATATATATATATATATATATATATATATATGTGTGTGTGTGTGTGTGTGTGTATGTATGTTTTTGTATGTGTATGTGTGTGTATGTGTGTGTGTGTGTGTGTGTGTGGGTGGGTGGGTGGGTGGGTGTGTGTGCGTGCGTTTGTGCGTGCTTCCATACTTTTTATTTAAGTTTAAATTTGCAAGTTAAATTTGTTCAAAGTTTGATTGATGCAACGAGTAAACGAGGGATGTGAGGTATCTGCCCATCGCATAAGTTTTACAGTGTTTGTAGCATAAAACTAAACCCCACTGTGCTTGTCCGCAGTTCTTCCCGTCTTGCAACTTGACCTGGGCTCCAACATGAATCCAAATGATATTGAAGAAGGGGATGATGTTTATTTTGAATGCAAAGTACACGCGAACCCTTCAGCATACAAAGTTGTATGGAAACACAATGTAAGTTTACTGCACGATAAACCAGTTTCAATTTAATATTATACACAGTGTAGAAGTTTAACTTGAACTTTATCTTGTAATATTTTTAAATATACTGTTTATACATGAAAGAATGTGTAGTCTATACATCTTTGTGGGTTTCCTTAGTGCCTTATGTTTATTTGCTGCAAAGAGTTTAGTTCATTTTTTTAAAGTGTAGAAAGTTTTTAAATTTCTGTTATATTTATCTTTATTTCTAATGACATTTATTTGGGATATCAATATACATCTGTGTACATTGTTCTGCATTTCATTACATCATAACATTACTCTTCGTCGACGCGTTTCGGATTAACTCCATTATCAAACCTTCTAACTTTATTCAAGTTTCAGACTACTGTACATGAGAATAGCCTATAGCAACAGTTTAAAATCTTGATTCAGAAAATTCGAAACGCGTCCACGAAGAGTAATGTTTTCATAGCAATGATTGCAGCAACGATTTCACTACAATTATAGTTTTCTTATACGAAATAATGTATTACAATCATGCTTGCATTTATATAAATGAAATCATAACAACAGAAATTAAAAACACTCACTTAAAGCCATATGACAAAACTGATAGATGGCAAAATATACAAATGTATGTGACTGAACCCTTATTGTGTACATGGGTAGCCTAATTAGCTTCCCGGAGGACAGTAGATCCCCTACCCCGCCGGCCAGTAAGTTCCTTGCTTCTTCAACAAATATGCTTGCCGCACACGCATCTTAATTATAGCGAAGTTAGTTGTGCTCGAATAAGATAGTTTACTAGCGAGTAGATGAATTTACAGCCAATAAAAACAAATCTATGGAACATTTAAGTAAATGGTTCCCGGGATGTTAATTAGGGGCTGAATAAGTTATGCTTTCAGTTAAATCAATTAGACTTTATGACTTAGTATTCCAAACATAACTAAAATATGAAATATTCGCTTACAAATATGGCAATTTCCTTACATAATCGCTGTGTTCTCATAGACATTATTAAACATAAATATTTTGCAGACACTAATGTGTTGTGTTATTTTACAAAATGTAACGAGTATCCCATAAACATGTTGTATCAGTCAACAATAATAATGTCACCACTAATCGTGGATACCCCTTCAGGGTTTAGAAACATGAATCTGGTCACACTGTTAAAAGTATTAATGAAACATAAATAATTTCGTAGCTTCGGCTTTCAGAACAATTAGAAAACAATAGTGTGAAGTAATAAATAGCTTAGAACAGCTACACCAATTATACACAAAATGTAAACAAAATGATTCAACATAAAACTAAAGAACATTTAAACTATACATAGTAGCATTTTTACATCTAGTTACGGCACCCCTTAACTAAACTGACAGCATTCCTTATCTACTATTTTATTTATTATTCATCACAAATAAAATAAAAAACTATTTTACAATTCCTTCTTTTAGTTTACACTCTCCCTATATATATATATATAATGTTCAAATTTTCAACCGTTAATAAAACTCTTTTTATTCACCTACTCAAGTTTAAATACACTTTTTAAAAACTTGTAGTGGATGACATTTGATGTAAATACAGCTTTTTTCAAATAATAGTTAATTAGTTTAATATATTTAATCAACTTTAGTTTTATGAGAGTTATATTGGAGAAAACCTTTCAGAAAAAGGGCAAGGTATGCAATATAGTTATTTCTTCCGAATCTGCTTGAATTAACTTATTACGTCTGAGTTCATAAATTAGCTGATTTTATTTTATGGCTTATGTGGTAGATCAGCTGTTTTAAGGCATAGGTTAGGATATTTTATTTATATAATTTGTAATTATTTAATACAAAGTAACTTATTTAAATTTGTACTTTTTTGATCTAATTGACTTTAAAAGTTTTGTATATATAACTTGTTCAGAACCAAATAGTGCAGCAGAACCTGAAGAGCGGGGTGATAGTGAGCACGCAGGACCTGGTCTTGCAGGCTGTCAACAGATACCAAGCAGGAAACTACACGTGCACTGCTTCCAACGTCGAGGGCGATGGCGAGAGCAACACAGTGCAACTTAAGGTTATGTGTAAGTACTACATTTTGTTGGGGTATTTTTGTTTGCCTTACCCTTACACACATACGTTCACTGACTTTGAATTCTTCTATAAATACATTCAGTTTTGTTTCATTGTTTGCTAATACTGAGGAAAATATTGTCGGATTTTATCATAATTTTTGATTGTTTACTGCTTACGATAGGTTTATTGGCTAACTATTGGTGACTTTGCAGATAAGCCAGTGTGCAGGACCGAGCAGAAGAGAGTGTACGGCGTCGCAAGGCAGGAGAACGCACGCGTGCTGTGCGAAGTGGACGCCGTTCCGAAGCTCGACTCCTTCCACTGGACCTTCAACAACAGCGCTGAGAACAGTAACATCAGCACGAGCCGCTTCCACTCGTCTCTGGAGCACGGAATGTCCACTCTGGAGTACACGCCTATATCGGACTTGGACTACGGCACCGTCATGTGCTGGGGCGCCAACATCGCCGGCAGACAGAAGGAGCCGTGCGTCTTCCACATCATTGCCGCCGGTAACCTTTAGCAGTGTCGTTTTACAACTTTTGGGGTTATTCATTTCATTGCATGAAAGATGCAAAAAACTAAAATAATACCAATAAAATCGATTTCACATATGAAACATTTTTATCGGTTTGCCTAATTAGCGGATAATATTTATATTTATGTAGAAATTAAGTTGGAAACCTCTAACAAAGTGTAGACCCACTTAAATGTTTTTTTAAGAATATATAAAATAAAGTTAATTGCAATGTTTCATAAAATACAGTAGAATTCAATAATGGGTCCAAGTATAATAAAATATCCCTCAAAATAAAGAATATACCATTGTTACTTATATTCAATACATTCTAGTAACACTTGAATTACAGTAAAATAGATTCTAACTGTATGAAGCAACTGTGGCATAATGTTTATTTTTAAATAAATAAAACCTCTAAACCACAAATAACATTTATTTAAACCTTATGTACATTTCAATTGCCCAGCAATCATCTTCAGAGTTATTTTAAAAGTTCGTTAGTTTTATTTTTAAAATACCTCTGAAGATGATTGCTGGGCAATTGAAATGTACATAAGGTTTAAATAAATGATATTTGTGGTTTAGAGGTTTTATTTATTTAAAAATAGATTCTAACGCTACTTAAAATACAATACATTCATATGTTACTTAGAATACAGTACCTTGCAGTCTTACTTAAAATATATCCGACCTACTTTCATAAAATTCAGAAGAATCCAATTTTATTTTAAAATACAGCGTACTAAAATAATATTTAAAATACAATACATTCCGACGTTACCAAAAATACAGTATATTCCAATGTTTCTAAGAATATGTAACATATTAATGTTATTTAAAATTCAGTATATTCCAACGTTACTTCAATATATTACATTAGTGTTACTTAAAATTCAGTAAATTCCAATCTTACTTAAAATGTTTTACATTCTATTGTAAGGTAAAATATAGACCAATCCAATTAGGTTTCAAATACAATATATATTAATGCTACTTGAGATACAAAATACAATAAAATGTTACCTAAACTACATTGTAACACAAGAGAACATTTATTATAAATATCACCTAAAATAGTAGATATAACATTACCTAATTTTACTATACAAACATAACCTCACTCTACTAACTCTGACTTTTACAGTACTTATAAAACTGGTTTTTGTTTTTAAAATAGTTGAATATATACCAATACATAGTTATATTAAAATAGAGATAAAATGTCTTTGGTCAACTTATGTTTGGTTATGCAAAATAAGAGTTTCACGTAAGCTAACCGGTTGCCGCATTGAACAAGTGACCTCCATTTCCTCGATTTTCCATTACGCTGAGAAGACGTGGCTAGCTTACGGTGGTTTATTTTATGATTTTTTTATTACGATGCTCTTCCTAAGGGAACACGCTGTAGCCTTATTTTAATATAACTACAGCATGTAGTTGTGTAACAAACTTTTGTTGCCCAGTATTATTAGAAACTTTGAGTTTAGCGGTTGCGTTGTTAATTGAAGGTTTTGTTTGTATTTTCCTAACACTCATTCATATTTATGTATATAATGTATTTTTATTTCAAGCATGTAACGAAACTAACTGGTATGGACGAAATACATTCTAAGTATTAGGCCTGACATAACATTGAATTGGACCTAAGAGTTATTGTTATTTGAAAAATGCGTTATTCTGTACTTAACAACATTTCTTAAGCCTCCTGATACATATGCAAGGACTTGACCGAACCGCTAGTTTCCTTCTTTCTCTATTACTCGCGCTGGATTTAGCGTGTTAAGTTTGAGCTCTTCCCAAGAAAGTAAGTTAGTATAGGGTTTGTTGTATTTGCTACATCCTAGCCATGAGGAACGAGCGGATAAAGTCTCCTCTTTAGAATCTCTTCTGTTTTCCTTTGCAGCTTTTAATTTAATGAACTGCGTTAGTAAAGCTTCTTGTACAAAGCCTGAACAAAGACTAAAGGTAACATTTTGCCATCGATCTTTCCAAGGTGGACATTTCTTTGTACTCCTTTTGTCCAGATTTTCCTATGCATATTTGGTTTTTTTTCTAAGCACTTTATTTACAGTTCTTGGTCTGTACGAGTCTTTGAGAAATCTTTAGGAAATATTTTAGGTATTTAATAACGTAATGAAAATGTCTATTATACTGTGCAGTGTAATAGGTTTCCGTCGCTCCTAGCAATGCCACAAATCTTCTAGTTAGCAAGAGCCTCCCCTCAACTAAACCCTTTGATGCGAACTAGCTCAATACGTTATACGAGAGTATATACACAGTTCTAACCGACCGACTGAATTGAAATATAATGAAAGTTAATTACAATTCCGCGATTTACTTTCAGTGCTTTCAATTTACAAAACGTCCCTATTAAATTATATTTGAAAGTTTCTATTGACTCATTAAACACAAACACTAGGCAATTCTACTTTAACAATTACTGGCAAATACGGTTCGTCCATACCACAAGTTCCGCTGCTCGTCTAAACTGTAAACCAATATAGTAAAAATATATTATACTCTAACAAAGTCAAGACAAAGACCTTTGCTTATGGGATTTGCTTTTTGCAACCATCTTGAATTCTATAATTAAATTGTAAATAGTAATTGCATAACCAAGGAAATACTTTTGAACTTAGTTGCTGACGCGTTTCGAAATAACCGGATTCTACAACACAAGACTCATACAATACATCAACAATCTATTTACGTAACACATATGAAAAACATCCTACACGCATACATTAACATCCATACTAATTTAAATAATCTGGACCTATATAAATAATTAAATATTCAAACATCATACAACACAAAAACAACATACCTTGAGCGATCGCCGGCAGTAGTGACGGGTCAGCTTCGTCAATGAAATAGTTATTTCGAAACGCGTCAGCAATTATGTTCAAAAGTATTCACTCTGTTACACAATAATTATTTACAATAATCCTCAATTTATCTTGAAGCTATAGAAAATGTACTAGAACGTATTAGTCTCGGAATTAGCTGATGCTGGTTTGACCGAAACGTATACTATCGGCTGGGATCGACTGAAATAGAAAATGCCTGATAATCAATTAAATCCCTGAAATTAAACTTCATGTCACGATAATTTAAAGAAAGGAAATTTAAAAATCTGTTGTATAATTAGAATACAAAAAATATCAAAGCACTGAATTGAAATACTCAACCCGTATCTAAATACAGAATAAACTTTTACATAAACAAGTACCATAACAAAACTTTTGTAATGTCAATTCCAGCTCAGGCCAACAAAGAAAATTTTATTGCAGTTACATTTATTTAAAGAATTACAAATATTATAAATAAAGTAACATAACCTTTGCCTTAAACCCACTGTAATATCTCATAACCTATAACATAAAATCAACTGTTTTATAGAATCATGTTATCACTTATTTTAAGCAAAATGGGATAAATTACCATATTGCATACCTTGTCCCTTTAGTGAAAATTTTGTCTCCTATATAAAACTAAAATGGGGTTTTTCAATTTAATTAATGAATTAAAATTTGGAAAGTCTGTATTAACATCAAACATTATCAACTAAAAGTGTCAAAAAACTTATTTCAATTTAAGAGGATGAATAAAAATTATTTTATTAACGATTGAAAATTTGAGCAAGAAATATAAATATACATAGTGCTAGTGTGAACTAACAGTAGTAAATAAAAATAACCATACAAACAAAACAACGTAAAGATATTAAGGAAATATTGACAAATATACAAAATTGTATATCTTTAAATGGTTTACACATTATTAGTTGTAAGTAAAGTTTGAATAATACCTTATAATATGGCTCTGAAATCCTTTTTAGTTTCACTAATTGCGACGTTGCCACTGTGTTCACCTCTTTCTACTTACATTTTGTTGTACACTCGGAATTACTTATTGCAGTATTACAAATGTACATGTAATGAAAACTGTATTTTGCAGGTTTGTTATTTAAACAATATTTATACTCCTTCAAATATTTTATAATACGTAATATGTTACTGAAGACAATATTTATGTTCGTTTAGCGTAGAAACTAAATTAGAACCACTTATAGGAAAGTCGTTTTTAGCATTAACAAATAAGACAATATTCTATTGATCGAAGTTATAAATACGTTTCAAGTATGTGTATAGTTAGTGTATAAATACAACTAGCTGCTAACTATATGAACGCCATTTGTAGCCATCAGTAAATGTAATTACTGTTTGTCTACAGAACAAAGCGTTGAGAATGGGCCTTTTCTGTTTCAGGACGCCCGGATCCTCCTCTGAATTGTACGCTAATGAACCAGACAACTGAATCCTTAGAGGTGGAATGCATTGAAGGATTCGACGGAGGACAGCCACAAGCCTTTCAATTAGAGGTGTTCGACCACCTCACCAGCATCCTCAGAGACAACATAACTTCGCGCCACGCTAACTTTACCGTCGACCACTTGACTCCCGGCAAGATACACAAGCTGGTCGTGTACGCCTTCAACTCTAAAGGCAGAAGCGAGTCGGTCGTTGTGGAAGGTTTCACCCTGATTCCGGAAAAGCGTACAGGTAAGTCGAAAGAGGAGGGATTCTTAATTTTTATCAAAAATAAAATACGTTTTACAAAATACTGTTTAATCCACCTGTAATATAACCTTTGCCTTACATTTTTACTGAATTCTCTACACAAACATTACAATTTTAAAACGATTTTGTTTTGTTTCTTTAAAACTATTTGAACAGAAATTAATAAAGGTCAAACCGGAGGTAAAAATATACTGAACCCATTGCAAAAACCTGACGCGTCTGAGATATGCCTCACTAAATGGGCAAGTAACATAATGGGGTACTGTTACCTCTACAGGAAATGCAATGTCGGAAGTCACTATTTATAATCATGGATGATAATATGTTTACATTTTACTAAGTAAAGTGATAGAAGGAAAAATAAGATATAGCATTATATTAATAAGGAAATACGGAAACATATTTTAACATATTCAATTATCCTTATATTAAACAAAATAAAATATTATAAATGAAAATATAAACTAGTATTATAAATTTAAAAAATATCAAGCCAATTTCCTCTTGGGTGAACAAAGAAATTTTCATTTCAGTAACATTTTATGAAATAAATACAATTAGTATAAAAAGTAACATAGCCTATGTGGTAAAATAGCCGCTCTACAACATAACCTATAACACTAAATCAGCTGTTTCATGAACTCATATGGTATCACGTATTTTAAGCCAAATGGGAAGAAATAACTACATTCTATTCCTTGTCCCTTTTGTGAACATTTTCATCTTCCATATAAAACTAAAATTATTTCGTTATTAAATTTTAATTTATGAATTATTATTCAAACAAAACTGTAATAACATCAAGTGTTATCCATTAATAATTTAACAAAATATATTAGAACTTGAATGGATGAACAAAAAGTATTTTATTACGATTGAAAAATTCAACATTATATATATATATATATATATATTTTAAAACAACATAGGTTATTCAAATACAAGAATATTTATTAATTTATATCCAAAGCTTTCGTTGGCAAAAGCTTTGGATATAAATTAATAAATATTCTTGTATTTGAATAACCTATGTTGTTTTAAATTAATAAACAAGAAAACGTATTTTATATATATATATATATATATATATATATATATATATATATATATATTGAGTTTAGTTCTACTGGGTTATTATTTATTTCAAGTATGATTAGGTTATTTTCGTAATTTGATATTTCAAGTTTATGTGATATTAGATGTGCTGATACTAGATATTACATTTGATGCTTTTGTATTTTTATTTTTGAATGCTCTGTAATGTTCTTCAAATCTTATTTTAAATGATCTGGTTGTTTTATCGTATGTGAAATGTGTTGCAGTCGTTACATGTTTTTTATAAAAATTACAGATTTATAAAAACATACACAACAATTTAATGAGTCTACGACGTACTATTCAAATACATTATACACGCGGTTCAAGAAGAAACATGTATGACATCAACAAATACCAACATCGCGGATCGAACAGCCACACCAGAGAAATAGAGAAAATTAAATCAGTGATTTGACAATGGTCAAGTGACCGAAATGTGCCTTATCACATAAGGTAAAAGTATTGCACTTAGTGATGGAAATCATTATTTACAAGTAATAATAATAAATTCATAAAGGCAGTGCAAAGAAAAAATAATGGAAAACGTGATATATATATATATATATATATGTCTGATACGTATTCCTTCACGCATGGAAAAATATGATGAATAGTTACTATCTGGAGTACATCCATTATTTCTGCAGTCCATAAATTCGCAGTTTGGCGTTTCGCTAGAATCTCATCCAGCATTGACGAGGTGAACCCAACAATAGTAGAAGAGCTGCGAATTTATGGACTGCAGAATGAACGGATGTACTCCAGATAGTAACTATTCATCATACACACACACACACACACACACACACACACACACACACACACACACACACACACACACACACACACACACACACACACACACACACACACACACACACACACACACACACACACACACACACACACACACACACACACACACACACACACACACACACACACACACACACACACACACACACACACACACACACACACACACACACACACACACACACACACACACACACACACACACACACACACACACACACACACACACACACACACACACACACACACACACACACACACACACACACACACACACACACACACACACACACACACACACACACACACACACACACACACACACACACACACACACACACACACACACACACACACACACACACACACACACACACACACACACACACACACACACACACACACACACACACACACACACACACACACACACACACACACACACACACACACACACACACACACACACACACACACACACACACACACACACACACACACACACACACACACACACACACACACACACACACACACACACACACACACACACACACACACACACACACACACACACACACACACACACACACACACACACACACACACACACACACACACACACACACACACACACACACACACACACACACACACACACACACACACACACACACACACACACACACACACACACACACACACACACACACACACACACACACACACACACACACACACACACACACACACACACACACACACACACACACACACACACACACACACACACACACACACACACACACACACACACACACACACACACACACACACACACACACACACACACACACACACACACACACACACACACACACACACACACACACACACACACACACACACACACACACACACACACACACACACACACACACACACACACACACACACACACACACACACACACACACACACACACACACACACACACACACACACACACACACACACACACACACACACACACACACACACACACACACACACACACACACACACACACACACACACACACACACACACACACACACACACACACACACACACACACACACACACACACACACACACACACACACACACACACACACACACACACACACACACACACACACACACACACACACACACACACACACACACACACATACATATATATATATATATATATATATATATAAAGAGAGTGGACGCGTTAGAAGCAATTGAAAAATTAATTGGGAATAATTTTTAAAAGCTCTACAACTCCCATAACATAAATGGGTTGTTGGAGGAATTTGACGTAATGTAACAAGAAGACATCGCAATGGGACGGTATCAGTCCGTTACAGCATTCATCCCAGAAAATGGCCGTTGTCAGAAACGCGTCTGCTGTACCTGAAATGACGGCCCTAAGGGCGACTGAATATACCGAATAATTAAATGGAATCTTTGGAAAGTGGAATTATAAAATTTGAAAAGCAGATCCCATTTATAAAAATTAAAAGCTACGTCAGTATATCTAAGTCGTTGAATTTATTGTAAATATTTTTTAGATGTTTTTCATTGCAAGTATAACTGTTTCTTTAACGACTTTCCAGGTATGCAGTCGACATTTGTGCTGACGCCAATCATAGGGGTTCTAGTTATAGCGATCGCTATTCTCATCATACTGTCACTCATCATAGCGGGCTTGCTAAGGATACGCACTCACAGCCGAGGGTCGCCCGCAAGACCTCAGGTCCTGGCCATCAAGGAGAAAACCGCGCTCGCCCTGCGCTCTGACGTCCATGATATGTACGACGACAAGAATCCGGACCTCATACCTTGCAACAAAGGCAAGTTCATTCACCATTTAATAGTGAAACCAGTATTTAATTCGCCTGAAAAATTGTGCTAATAATTGCTAATACTCTAAGATTATTTCGCTTATGATAACGAAATTGTAATATTCAATCACCAATCAGCTGGACCAAACAATATGTTATGCCTACTCATCGAAAATCCGACTCTTGCCGAAAGCACTCGTCATACCTTTCATTGAAATTCTCAGCCTTCCTAATTACAATATAAATGTTAAACATTTAGGTGGATATTTTGGCTTGAATCTACCATAATTACAATTTTATTTTGTAATGAATGATTGTTCAGTTGATATAGTGTGGTTAGAGAATAACAAAGTTACACACACAAACACACACACACACACACACACACACACACACACACACACACACACACACACACACACACACACACACATATATATATATATATATATATATATATATATTAAATATGGTGATATGTTTTCTTGCAATATAGTTAATAAATTTAAAATATTTCAAAAACAAGAATACTTTTAATGAATATATTTATTCAAAGCTTTTCGCCGATAAAATAGTATCAGCATCTTCGGGAAAATAATTATCTAATAAAATATTTTTACAAATTCAAGAGAAATCAAAATACTAAACTATACAATTTTGTATATTTTTACAATTTTGTAAAAATATTTTATTAGATAATTATTTTCCTGAAGATGCTGATACTATTTTATCAGCGAAATGCTTTGAATAAATATATTCACTAAAAGTATTCTTGTTTTTGAAATATTTTAAATTTATTATATATATATATATATATATATATATATATATATATATATATATAAAGGGAATATGGTGTTACATTTTCTTGTAATATAATAATTGAAGAAAAAATGTTACAACAAATATATATATATATTTCATATGCATTTCAATGCGTTTTTTAATAATAAATATATTAGCATCTTCAAATAAAATAAGTGATAAAACAAATTTTCTATAACAATTCAATCATATATACTAGAAATAGATCATATGTTTATTGGTTTTTATACTTCTATGTAATTTTTCCATGACCTAGTGTATAGTTTAGTATTTTGATTTCTCTTGAATTTGTTAATTAATTTATTTATCTTATATATTTGAAAACAAAGTTGAAGGCTAATTAGTTATTAAACAATTCAAAAGAAACCAAAACACCAAACTATATACAAAGTCATAACTAATATTACACAGAAGTATAAAAACCAATAGACATACGATTGAATAGTAGTACATACATGATTTAATCTTTATAGAAAATTTCCTCTATTACTTATCTTTCCTGAAGATGTTTAATATAATATATAGCGAAAAGTTTTGAAAAATATATAACTTAAAAACAATTTTGTACTTAAAATAAATAATATATATTATTATTAGTGTATTATGTATATATATATATATATATATATATATATATATATATATATATATATATATATATATACTATTTCCAATTGTGGTTAGTAACAATCGATAAAAACATTATTTTGTAGAAAAACAAAATAATATTTCTTAGAGAAAAATTTATATTAACAAAATATCTATATAAAAAGTGTTGGGCGTGACAGTTTTATTATAGAGTTTACTATAGAAGAAACTGGGTTGTGGTTATCTACTATGTTTTGTAAATTGGTATTTAATTTTATATTACTCTAATATGATTATGTGCAACGAATTTCTTATAAAATATATTTGCCTAAAGAAAAAATATGTAAAGTTTTTAAAATATTTAAATTTACCTACCCTTATAAAATATTTACATAAGGAAATACAATTTAGGAAAGAAATATTGGGAAACATTTTATAGAGTTGAAAGTTCGGAAACAACCCCACTGCGGACGAGGTAGCAACTATCTTGATTTGGGCTTACACCTCATCGCCGATCAACTTTCCACAAATTTTATACACAAAAAAACCTCTACTTAGGTGTTGAATACGCATAGGCGTTACTCTATAAAGTGTATTCTTTAAAAGGTCATGGAGTTGCCTTTCAGTTAGATATTTAATTCATCATAAAAATGAAATTGAAGCAAATGGTTTAGTCTAATACACGGAACCGGTCGACTCAAGTAAATATTTCATTACAAGTGTTTAGTCAATAGGGGATGTAATAAAATATAGTTATAATTAAAAAATGTAATCCATGAAAAGATGTATTATATGTCTAAAACTTTACTAAACACAAATTAAAATTTTCGAATTATATTAAAATAGGTTCTTAAAAGTGTCAAAAGAGAAAAAGACAATTTTAGCTTAAAATGAAAATATAATACCATTCATCTCTAAATTGAATTAACGATAGTGAGGTTTATCATAAAGTAAATAAATAATATATGGACTATATAATAACTATCAACAAAAATAACGTTTAACCTAATAAAGTACAGTAAATAATATAGCATATTCTAGGTAAGCTACACCTAGATGATCCTAGGTGATAAAACAGCTGTTCTACAACATAACTAATAACATAACAGATGTATGAAATCATATGGTATCGCCTAATATGGGCTATAATATGAATCATGTCTCGTGATGGATGAATTTATTTTCCTTCTTTGCAAAACATAGTCATGCCCAGCCAAAAGCAGAATACTGTTCCATAATTATAATGTTTTAAGATACAAATTATAAATACAAACACAAATATCTATAGATTTTCTTTTGCATACGTTAGTAATTCGAATCTATAACTTGATTATAAACCGTTATAGTTTAGCTATGTTTTGCCTTGAAGAAAATAAATCTATGAATATAATTTTTCAGTTGACAAAATTCTAATAGGAACATTTTTCGTGTCTAAGATGTAACATGCATGTTTCTTTACGTCACCCCATACCTTCGTGTTGTTCTCTTAATAACTAGAGTAAACATTACATATTATTACCGATCAAGTATTAATGAGTAACGCATTCTTGATAACTTGTTGTAGACTCAGACTACCAACTCGTCCCTGGGATGGGGACACCGACTCCAGGAGTAACAAACACTATCCCTCAGGATAACGCACCACCTTACGACGGCAACATCCCTCCATCCCATAACATTGTCATTTCTAGAAATGGGGATGTCTATGAAAATTATAAAAATCGATATGCGGAGTCACACAATGTAAGTATTGTTAATAAAATAAAATTATTGTTAAAAATAGAATTGTTACAAAGATAACGTCTATATATATATATATATATATATATATATATATATATATATACTATATATATATATACTTATATACTTATATTACTTATATATATAAAGAACTAAGTCAAAATACAACTACAAGAATTATAATTGAATTTACAATTCAAAGCTTTTCGTTGGCTAACAGTACCAACATCATCAGGAATATTAAACAATTTAAATTATATATATATGAGAGAGAGAGAGAGAGAGAGAGAGAGAGAGAGAGAGAGAGAGAGAGAGAGAGAGAAAGAAAGAGAGAGACAGATAAATACACTTGAGTGTTTTTTTTAATTGAATTCGCAACATATAAGCTTTTCTTTAAAATGAACATTTGTTTGCTACGAAATGCTTTAAAATAATTGCCAGCCTATATTGTCAGTATTATCAAATGCTGGTTACCATAGCTAATAATAAACCACACTTTCCAAGGATACTGAATTAATGTCGTATTAGCGCTAGACATATTACTCGCTACAGGTAGTATTTTATGTATAGTTATGTGTGTATGTTACAATAACGTGACATGCCAAGAGTAAAGCTATTTGTACCATGTTTTCAGAGCATTGATGACGTCACATACGCAGAGCTTTGTCTACCTAGACCGACTTCCCTTTTGGAGACCAACAACGGCACATGTAGACTGATTCGCGGAGGGACGGTGAGGAAAGGCGAGGAGCCTACCATCTACGCCGAGATAGACCACACACGGAGAGCTCCCCTAATCTCCCCGCAGCCCAACCCCCCGACACACAGGGAGATAGTAACAGTCCGAACCCCGCTGATGGCCAGCGACCAAGAGAGCTGTGTATAGTTTCTTCAATGAATACATTTTGCATTAGGAAAATTAATATTTATACTATAATAAAGTGTCAAATAACATTTGTTGTGGAGTTTACGAGAACTCTATATGTATTCATCTGGGTACACTGGAATATCGATGTGGCTATCAGGTGTGTGGAGTACGTAAATTCAAACCTAAACGTGATAAGCTCGAATTTGAAGCGCTAATTAGATTCATTTTATCAAAATTGTCCCTAGGGTAATCTTGTAATGGGGGTTGAGGCGTAGCCCCCTTGAATACCGTGAGGCCCATTGCTTTAACCCCTACCCAGTGTCTCTTACGCCACGTTGAACTTGTAAACAGAGTCGCTATTATTATATACTCAACAGTGGTGTTACAAGAAATAAAATTTGTAAACGAAACATTTATTACAGTCAGTTCCCACTCAGGTCAAAAAATAAAAAATAAATAGTTATAACTATTGTAAATAAGGTAACCTAACCTATGCGTCAAAACAGCTGCTCTACCTCGTAACCTATAATATACTAAACAAGAATTGTACAAACAAAACATAACAATACAAACGTGATAGTAAATTGCCTCCCACAGTACAGCCTACACGCTGATTGCAACATCCGTATTATGAGGCGCAGACAAGTGTTATTTGGCGCTGAGATTCCTTTAATAAAATACCCCTACAAACCAACTTCAACACATGAAATTACAGTCACGAATATTGTTAAAAAAATATATATTGTACGAACCAAATGTCTCTAAAACGTGATGATAAAAAATCTCCCACAGTATAGCCTACACGCTGATTGCAACATCCGTATTATGAGGCGCAGACAAGTGTTATTTGGCGCTGAGATTCCTTTAATAAAATACCACTACAAACCAACTTCAACACATGAAATTACAGTCACGAATATTGTTAAAAAAATATAAATTGTACGAACAAAATGTCTCTAAAACGTGATGATAAAAAATCTCCCACAGTATAGCCTACACGCTGATTGCAACATCCGTATTATGAGGCGCAGACAAGTGTTATTTGGCGCTGAGATTCCTTTAATAAAATACCACTACAAACCAACTTCAACACATGAAATTACAGTCACGAATATTGTTAAAAAAAATATATTTTACGAACCAAATGTCTCTGAAACGTGATGATAAAAAATCTCCCACAATATAGCCAAAAGACTGATTGCAACATCCGTACTATGAGCCACAAACAAGTGTTATTGGGCGCAGAGATTCCTTTAATAAAAACACTACTATAATTCGACTTAAAGCATGATGTTACAGTCACGAATATTGGTAATAGAATTGTTAATTAAAAAAATAATGTGAAAACCAAATGTCTCTAAAACCTGATGTTAAAATCCTCCCACAGTATAGCCTATGCACTGATTGCATCATTCGTACTATGAGACAGACTAGTGTTATTTTGTGATGAGGTTTCTTTAATAAAAACACTACTATAATTTGACTTGAATCATGAATTTACGTTCACGTGTATTGATTATACATTTGTTATTCACATAAAGGCTGTACAAACAAAATGTATCTAATACGTGACGATAAAATACCTCTATCTGTATATCCTACAGAATTCCTTGCATATCTTTGTGAATTGATTTGAAATTTCGGTACACGTATTATGTAGTGCATATAGTATAGGCTGATTTGTGACTCTAAATATGTATATATATATATATATTTTAAAACAACATAGGTTATTCAAATACAAGAAGATTTATTAATTTATATTCTAATTATGAATATAAATTAATAAATCTTCTTGTATTTGAATAACCTATGTTGTTTTAAATTATTAACAAGAAAACGTATTTTATATTTATATATATATATATATATATATATATATATATATATATATATATAAATAAAGTCAAAATACAAATACAAGAATTATAATTGAATTTACAATTCAAATCTTTTCGTTGGCTAACAGTACCAACATCATCAGGAATATTAAACAATTGTTTAATATTCCTGATGATGTTGGTACTGTTAGCCAACGAAAAGCTTTATATATATATATATATATATATATATGCTGATACGTATTCTTTTATGGATGGAAAAATATGATGAATTGTTACTATCTGGAGTACATCCGTTCATTCTGCAGTCCATAAATTCGCAATTCCGACGTTTCGCTAGAATCTCAACCAGCATTGACGAGGTGAACCCAACAACAGTAGAAGAGCGAGTGAGACTACTGTTGTTGGGTTCACCTCGTCAATGCTGGTTGAGATTCTAGCGAAACGTCGGAACTGCGAATTTATGGACTGCAGAATGAACGGATGTACTCCAGATAGTAACAATTCATTCATATATATATATATATATATATATATATATATATATATATATATATATATATGTGTGTGTGTGTGTGTGTGTGTTTACTAACAGTACATTACTTGTCTACAATTTAGATGTGTTTACAAAATTTACTATTTCTTCAATGTTATGTTTTAGGTCATTTAGATTTTCTTTCATTCTAAATAAAAAATGTTACTTCACTTCCTTCATTGAAATTAAAGTTTCGCAAAATATCGTCATCCTTATAAAGATACATATCATATAGTATACGATCAAGTCTTGGGAGATGGAGTGTTTCGCTACGCTTTCTTGATGCTCCAAACTACGTGAATGTAAACTGTTTTACCAATTGACCGATCCACCCTATTGTGGCTAACATTTTGCACAGAACTTTTCCTTTTCAAATGAAGGTCAATTGGTTTTATTAACTTATCTGGCATCAGTGGGTTCAGGTTTTAAAATGACATCGCAAAGGGCTGTAGCTCGATGTAGAGTTATTGTGAGTAAATTAATGGTTTACTTAAAGTGACAAAAGGTATTCCATTTCCTTACAAAAGACTAAAACGTTTAAAATAACATCGCAAAGGGCGGTAGTTCGATGTGGAGTTACTGTGAGTAAATTAATGGTTTACCTTGCGTGACAAAAGGTATTCCAATTCCTTACAAAAGTCTAAAACGTTTAAAATAACATCGCAAAGGGCTGTAGTTCGATGTGGAGTTACTGTGAGTAAATTAATGGTTTACCTTGCGTGACAAAAGGTATTCCAATTCCTTACAAAAGTCTAAAACGTTTAAAATAACATCGCAAAGGGCTGTAGTTCGATGTGGAGTTACTGTGAGTAAATTAACGGTTTACCTTGCGTAACAAAAGGTATTTCATTTCTGTACAAAAGACTAAAACGTTTAAAATAACATCGCAAAGGGCTGTAGTTCGATGTGGAGTTATTGTGAGTAAATTAATGGTTTACCTTGCGTGACAAAAGGTATTCCATTTCTTTACAAAAGACTATAACGTTTAAAATAACATCGCAAAGGGCTGTAGTTCGATGTGGAGTTACTGTGAGTAAATTAATGGTTTACCTAAAGTGACAAAAGGTATTCCATTTCTGTGCAAAAGATTAAAATAACATTTTAAGAGACTAAGAGATTGAAAACTATTTTGACAACTCTGATTTTTTGCAAATAAACCCTGATGATTGAATTAAGTCAAACATATATAACTATGGTTCTTGGCTTGAACAAAATAGATTTTATATTATTTTAATTTGGAAGCTTCCATTTTAATGTTTGTTGCTTATTTAAGATTTTCTGTGCCAGTAACTACTTTGCAAAATTAGATGGCCCGACATCGGCGTCTAACTTTCCACGATACTGCCATGTTACCATAGAGAAACTCTTGCGATGATTCCCGATCTGTGATTCTAAGTGGGCGAACACGTGCAAGAGATATCCTCAACGTGTTCCCCTTAAATAACAGATTAACCAAATAGAATTCACTCCCATTATTTGGTATTTTAAATGAAATGTACCCAAGAAACTTATATCCAGGTCGATCGCCAAGACCCAGTCACAGCCTATTGAACGGCAAACATGGGAAGAAGAATATAAAATCCATACGTCACTATACACAGAATGGTTTTTAAATAACAAAAATCGCATGCTCTCTGTGTAGGACGAGACTACCTACACTATATTGGATACAATTATTTTCGCACCGATAAAAAAATTTGTTTGCCTTAAATGATTGCTTTAAAATGGGTAAATTTATGTGATTTTCCTTTGTAAGTACGAGTTAATTGTACTATCTATCAAACTAATTTATAAAAATACATTTAAATCAATTAGTAGCGTCATTATAAATTAATAAAATTATATAATTACAATCAAATATACAATTACTATTGTTATAAAACACGTAAGCATATAACTTTACTAAAATTTGAATGGTCAACAAACTGATTATAAATTGAAATGTTGACATTAAATTTGTGACAGACTGTACACTATTATATAGAATATTTTATACGATTTGATGAAAGCTAGTTTGAAACCCTAGATATTATTTATCCGCAGAGCATATATATATATATATATATAAGTTGTTTACAAAGTGGCCAATGTAAATAGTTATTGATGTGTTAATGTTAAATATATTGAAACTTGTATACTATGTAAAATAAAATTTAAAATAACTTTATGAACATTTAGCGTTTTATATTAAGACTGTGAAGAATTGAATTTATGAAGATATTTAAACATATTTCAGAAGAATCTTGTAAATATTGTGTAAACTGTAACTTTATTTCTTCAGTCAGAACTATGTTTGTTTGTTCGGAGGTATATTTAGTGTTAATAAATAATTTTATAAAAATATTGCACCTTATTATTACCAACCTGGATTGTGAAATTGATATCCCAAATAGTGTAATGGATATCCTAAAGAGTGTATCTGATATTCCAAACTGGAGTCTATAATTGCTAACCAAAATAGATTAATTGATATCCCAAATAGTGTAATTGATATCTAAAATAGTGTAATTGATATGCTAAAGAGTGTAACTGATATTCCAAACTGGAGTCTATAATTTATATCCAAAATGGTTTGATTGATAACCCTAATAGTGTAATTGATATCCCAAATAGTGTAATGGATATCCTAAAGAGAGTATCTGATATTCCAAACTGGAGTCTATAATTGATAACCAAAATAGATTAATTGATATCCAAAATAGTGTAATTGATATCCCAAATAGTGTAATTGATATGCTAAAGATTGTAACTGATATTCCAAACTGGAGTCTATAATTTATATCCAAAATGGTTAGATTGTTATCCCAAATAGTGTAATTGACATCCCAAATAGTGTAATTGATATCCTAAAGAGTGTAACTGATATTCCAAACAGTAGTCTATAATTGATATCCCAAATCATGTTATCCGTAATAGTATAATTTATATGTAAATAATGTAAATTACATCCCAAATATTGCAACTGAAATCTCCAATAGTCTAACAAATATCCCGAAAAGAATGTTTGATATCCCAAGTCATGTAACTGATATCCTAAACACTGCAAGTGATGTCTGAAATAATTCGATATCGCACATAGTACCAGATAATATAATTAATATCCCAAATATTGCAACTGAAATCCCCAGTAGTCTAACTAATATCCCAAATAGTATAATTGATATCCCAAATAGTGTAATTAGGTAATTGGTTGGTGTTATTATTATTTCTACCATGAATTCTACAGCATAATTGGAAAATGCGCTTGGAAAATATAAAGAATGTGTTTAAGTTTCAGGTCTATTTGAATCTATGCATTATGAGAAACATAGCATTCCAATTGTCTTATGGAGAAAATGCAATCAAGAGCCTAATGAGTTGCAAAATATACATTTTGGTGATTTTATCTTTTTTTCCTTTTAGGTTTTTGGAAATGATGAGGATCATAGAGTATTTTGGAAGGTCGGAATGTTGGCAAGACGAGTGAAATCACCGGATGTAAGAGCTTGTCTCTCTTGTAGTTCATTATAGTTGTGTTAGAACACCAAATTGTCTGTAAAGGTTCGTCAAGTAGAAAACACGGTTTATTTCCATGGTTATTATGTTCATTAACCTAAAAAAATTAATGTTTGTTGCTAACTGGAGAATGTGAAAACACTGTTTAAAAATATTACTTCGGGGTATATTTTGTGCTTCAAAAATGAATTTTCCCTTGTTCGTTACTGACCACGTCGTCTGTACACAAAATTCCTGTATTTTGCTACGACCATTGGTTTTTCTGTTAAAAAGAATGTTGGGAGGCTAGTTTTACTGAATGTCAGACAAAGTTAAATAATATCCTCAAGTACAGATAGTACTACTTTTGTATTTTAAAAGTAAAAAGTAGGTGTTGTGAATTTATTCAAGTTTATTTGTTTCCTTTAGCATCAAGACAAACCCTTTGCATTTATATGAACAGCTACATACACTTTGTACACCACTTATAAACTGCACAAGTCTGTAACACAATAAAACTTACATTTCACTGTTTATTTTTATAAAGCCTTGTTGCTAATTTATTAATAATAATTTTAAAATATATTCTAAATATTGTATTTTCCTGTTCTTCATAGATAAATAAATTATATATATATATATATATATATATATATATATATATATATATATATATATATATATATATATATATATATATATTAAAACAACATAGGTTATTCAAATACAAGAATATTTATTAATTTATATCCAAAGCTTTTCGTTGGGAAACAGTACCAACATCATCAGGAATAAAAATTACAATAATAATATATAATAATATACAATAATATATATATACATAAATCGCTTACACTATAATGTACTTAAACAAGAATCGTACTTGGTATATATTCAAGTGAACTTTCGAGAATTTTAGTTTCCTAAAAATTCCGACGATGCTCGGAAATGATTGATTACACGTAATTAAAGTTCTCGAAAGTCGACTGGCATATATACCAAATCAGATTCTTGTTTAAGTATATTAAATTGTAAGTAAGAGTGAATACAAGAAAACAACTGTCGCTAAGACTATATATTAATATTTTAAATAATGAACCCAATAACCACAAATTAACTTTATTTGTGGTTATTAGGTTTATTATTTAAAATACTATAACATAGGCCACAGTTGCTCAAGAAAATCATTATATTATATTATACGATTATATATTAATATATTGTATATGCATATGTAATTTAAGCTTTACACACAAATTAAAATATTTAAATTACTATTCAAGATCTCTGAGAGATAGAAGAACTTTCCGCAATGCTTAACCTTGTAGATATACGTTAAAATACTAACTGAAACTCTTTAGATAGCTGTATAATCGTTTTACAAAGCCGGAATACTGTAGGAACCAAGCGGTTCAATATGGTTCATAAACTGTTGCAATGGTAGAGCGCTATACGGGAACCAGTTGATCCTGTTCGCGTTAAGTGTTATGGAATTTCATTACATTCAGATGCTCTGACAGGGGCAATCATTAAGCTTGATTCATTAAACAACTACCCAACCCCGAACGCATTTTGCTCTCCAGACAACCGAACAGATATGAAACCAACTACATATTGGGACCGAGCCACCTGCCGTACGCTTTCAGTGGCTAATCGATTTCGACTGGCAATAAAGAAGGACATCCCGAGTCAGTCGTGCGCATAATGGCTTTACATCACTTGTTTCCTACCTAATCAGGATATTATTAGGGAAGGACATGGGTTTTATAATGAAGTCGTTTGTTTCCAATATTTACCGGTTCTACATTGTTCTATGAAACTGCTATGCAATAATTATTGATTCTTCTTCGAGGAATATACACTATAGACTTCAGAACATATATATGTAAACAGGAATACATATATAACTCTATATGTTTAGGGCTTTTATTCAACTGAAACACCAAAACTCAGACACGTATTAATTTAGAGAAGTTTACACACACACACACACACACACACACACACACACACACACACACACACACACACACACACACACACACACACACACACATATATATATATATATGGATAGCCTTTAAATGATCAGATTCATCTAACCAAAACTAATAGACTCACAAGTGCGCTTACACACACATACCCATACTTTATGTATATATATATATATATATATATATATATTTGTAGATTATGCAACACTGTTTTCTTGTATTCATTATCACTTTCACTTATGTACCTAAACAAGAATCTTACTTGGTATTTATGCGAGTACTTTCAAAGACTGGTTAGTGTCGCCATCCTCGGGTATACTGAACAGGGTTTTGGACTGCGAGCTGCGTGGAATTTGCCGTTGACCTTGGTGTACCGTTAACTTCTATTTTTAGATTCACTACACTGTGCGAGTTTTTAACGTTCGTTTTGGGGTTAATATTGTCTATTAGATTGAATAATTTATCGTTTTTTTATTTTATTTGTATCTGTTCGTTAATGATGTTCTTTTTATTTTTATAAATTTCTACTTGTTCCCAGATTGTCATTTTGTTGCCTTTTTGGACCTTTTTTACTAGGTGTACGTTTTTTAATGTGGGGAATGTGTGTTTGATTTTGATTGCGTGTGTGGCTAAGATTGAGTTATACATTTCCAAAATAAATGCCAAAAGTTATAAATGCCAAAATAATAATAAAAAACCAAACTAGTTCTGCACAAAAAAACTTCTAAACAAGCTGAAACTCTATGGGTAAAAAATGAAATTAAATATCTGTACACAAAGAAAAACAAATTAACTAACACAGTCTTAAAAACCCACCTAGAATTAGTTAACATACTTAAACCAAACCAATGGCATTATAAATATATCAAAATTCAAGAAAAATGTAAGAAAATTAATGGAATTAAAAAACAAAAAATAGAATCTAAACTTAACAAACTAATAGAAAACAAAATAACATGGACAATATCACAACACTCCATCAATTCCACCCAAATTTTATAAACCTCACAAAAACGAATTTCACCAAAAAAGAAATAAATATACTCAAAAATAGCACAAAAACCAATATCAAACCAAAATTACAAAACACAATAGAAAACCTCATATTAGAAACAGAACTGGCAATAAATCTCATTAATTACGAAAATCAAGATAACATCAGAAACATAGCATCGCACGAAATCAACAAAATCATCAACAAAAAAATCAAAAAAGGAAATCACGTTGAAAATAAAATACAAAGAAACCAAATTAACAAATTGAAACAAAAACTATTCAAAAACGAAATAATTGCAACTAAAGCGGACAAAAGCAACGCTACAGTAATCATATCAAAAACAGAATATAACAAAAAAACAGAAGAATTCATAAAACCCAACAATTGTATAGAATTAAACAAAGACCCCACCATAAAATACCAAAACGAAATCATACAATTAGAAAAAAACAATGACAATTTATTCAACCAAAAAAACCCTTACCAATATACAATAGACAACCCAAAACCCCCCAAAATGAACGCCCTCATCAAAATACATAAAATCAACAATCCCATAAGACCCTTAATAAATATTAAAAATGCACCTGCCTATAAAATATCACAAATAATAGCCAAAAACCTAAAACACGAACTTAAATTGGAAAATAAATACACCATAAAAAATTCAATTGAATTAACGGAAATACTAAAAACAATAAACATAACCAAAAACACCAAATTTATATCATTTGATATCACAAACATGTACTCTAATATACCAATTAACGAAACCATCCAAATAATAAAAAACAAATTAACTGACCTTAAAACCTACCTCAAATACACAAACCAAATCACAAAATGCCTAAAGACCATACTAAACCAAAACTATTTCATATTCAATAATAAAATATATAAACAAACAGACGGCTCAACAATGGGATCACCACTATCAAGTATAGTATCAGAAATTTACCACCAAAAACTTGACGAACTAATCACACAAACCATAAAAACACACGACCCCAACGGACATTGGATACGAGAGGTCGATGATGGATTATACATCTCACAAAATAAAGCAATAAATAATCGCATCATTCTAAATGAAATCAATAACTTACACCCTAACATACAATTCACCATGGAGGAAGAAATAAACAATAAAATAAAATATCTAGACCAAACATTGACCAGAAATACAAATAACATTGAATATTCTATTTATAGGAAACCCACACAAAAAAATTAATACAATACCAAACCACTCCAATCATCCCCCACAACATAAAATGGCCGCTTACAACTCACTTTTATACAGGATGCTAAAATTGCCTCTAAATAATGAAGAAAAAACCAAAGGAAAACAAATAATATATGAAATAGCCCAAAAAAATGGATACAATAAAAAAAATTATAGATAAATTAGAATTTAAAATATTAAATAAATTAAAACAACCTACAATCGAACCACAAACAACAAGATGGGCTACATTCACATACACAGGATACAACATAAAAGGAATAACTAACACACTAAAAAATAATAATATTAACATAGCCTACAAAAACACAGGAAACATAATCAACAAAATAAACCAACCAGAAGAAATATGTCCCACACTTAATAACGGAATATACAAAATCGAATGCCCAGACTGTAGTAAAATATACATAGGCCAAACCAAAAAGAAATTAAAAGACAGATATCAAGAACACCTCAATGCATACATCAAACCTGAAATTTATAACTCAAACTTAGCCACACACGCAATCAAAAACAAACACACATTCCCCACATTAAAAAAACGTACACCTAGTAAAAAAAGGTCCAAAAAGGCCTCAAAATGACAATCTGGGAATAACTAGAAATTTATAAAAATAAAAATAACATCATTAACGAACAGATACAAATAAAATCAAAAAACGATAAATTATTCAATCTAATAGACAATATTAACCCCAAAACGAACGTTAAAAACTCGCACAGTGCAGTGAATCTAAAAATAGAAGTTAACGGTACACCAAGGTCAACGGCAAATTCCACGCAGCTCGCAGTCCAAAACCCTGTTTAGTATGCCCGAGGATGGAGACACTAACCAGTCTTTGAAAAAACTCGCATAAATACCAAGTAAGAATCTTGTTTAAGTACATAAGTGAAAGTGATATATATATATATATATATATATATATATATATGTGTGTGTGTGTGTGTGTGTGTGTGTGTGTGTGTGTGTGTGTGTGTGTATACTTACTTACTTACTTACTAACCAACATCCACCTTTGGCTGTTGAGACATTTGGTGACGCGCTGACCAGTATTGATGAACAAGTGGGTCATCATCATTTCCGGAATGGTCGAGCGCATTGAATTTCATCAGATGATCCGCATCCATCGTATCGTGTCCACAGAGTGGGCATTCCGGTGTTTGGAGCACACCGATGCGATGTAGATGGGTGACCAGGTAGTCATGGCCGGTTTTCATTCTGAACTTTGTTCTGTGGTGACTAGGTTTTCCCATTTTCTTCATGCTGATTGCTGTGTGAGGTGCAGTTTTTTGACCCGGTCGATAGTTGCATTGATGAGGGCTTTCTTGCGTTGCAACGAGGGCATAGAAATGGGTTGTGCCATGGATGTGCCTTTTTGGCCAGAAAATCTTCCTTCTTAATTCCATAGATGGTAACATGGCTTGGGACCCATTGTAAAGTTATAAGCCAACCTTTATTTGCTAGGTGTTCCAGGACGTTTCTGGTTTACATTGTTCTTTTGCAGTCTGTATCTGTATTGCGCGATAGGTTTCGGGTAGCCGCTTGTGAATCGACTAAGACAACTGACTGTGTAAGGGCTATTTTGTTTAGTTCGGTTGCTGCTGCTTGTACTGCTGCTATTTCTCCATCGTAGTTGGTCTGAGGAGTTCCCACTGCTAGGTATCCCTCAAAATTGCGACTGTAGTAGGGATTTCCGGTTGCACCTGTTTCCTTTGAAGGGTGATCTTGATTGCCTGCTCGTGGTACCCCCTTGGGTAATCTAAACGATCAATCAAAGGTTCGCCTCTAAACACGCTGATCAGAATGACTATGAACCTTACCCAAAATGGTCGTTTTCAGGGCTCCGACACTGGCTTCGCATCATCTTCATGAATGCAGTAGGACTTAACATTATATATACTATATACATGCATACTTATATATTTGTATACCTATACATTTTTTATATTTGTGTAGCCCGCATTGCAAATTGAGCCTTTAGTTTGAAGCGAGCTGTATAATCTTGTATTCTCAGCGCTAAACCTAATATCTGCAGAAAATCGCATAACTTTTGTACGGCGTCTAGGCCTAACCCAACCAGCGCTAGTGACTTCGTAGGTGTAAACCTGTCAGCTACACCATTGGCTAGTAGCACGTTGACGAACTACTTTGTTCTATTGAAACACTAAGGCTTTGTCTTGAAGAGAGTCCCAGGATGTGGTTAGTGATTGGTTGCGTTCACCTGTTGTTCAGAGAGGGAGGCTGTAGTGGAGTAGGGGCTGTTAGGGGAAGTGGTTCGGAAAATTAGTAATTATTAGAGCTTTGGCGCGTTATGAACAACAATCAACACCTACGTCGCAGATAAGGCCAACTATACAGCACTATTCTACCAAACGTACTATAAAGATTACGATTGTCACAACCCTGCAAAAATTATTTTAGGAATTAGAACACACCGTACATTATGGCAGGGAGATCAAGATAAACGCATAGAGTCTGCATATATTGCTTACGTCCTATGGCTAATCAGAAGGTCTAACATATAGACTTTAAAGGATCGTCATGTGGAAACAAAACACTTGCAACATTAACCATTTCTAGTTTCCCTAATATTATTTTTAAAATAAATATTTCTAAAACCCTTTAAACAAAGAGATCACAATGTTGGGTTTTTTATGAATAACCACTTTTAAAGTTACCTAAACCACGATATGTTCGCTTACACATTTCTATTTAGTACACATATGTGAAACAGAAAACCCTTGGCTTACAGATACCTTTCCTAACTTGTTCGTGGCCTTTTTTTACCTTATGAGATTCAAATTAACAAAAGAGTAGTATAAGATATATAAATATTATTTTACTAAAAAAGCCTATAAACATAAAATGCTATCGTTTAAACAGAATGTATTTAAACTCATTAAATGCTTATTACACTTGTTTAATGGAATGTTTTTTTTTTTATTGCCTCATGTATACTCTTAAATATCAGATAATATTTTATCAAGATTATTATTAATGTTTAAAACAAAACACTTTACGCTCGTGTAATTTGTATTTCATATTAAAAGTTATTATAATATGGAATAAGTAACACAATTTACCGTTGAAAAGGATACAGTTAGATATTTGACGAATTACAGACACTTATCCCATAGTACTCTATTATTTCACGTGTGTATATATATATATATAAGTCTATGAGTCTAAATTGATGCTCGAAGATGAGGATACGTAATTAGTCCTCAAAAGTCGACTGGCATATATACAAATAAGATTCTTGTTTGAGTACATTATAGTGTAAGTTATATATATATATATATATATATATATATATATATATATATATATATATATATATATATATATATACATATATGTGTGTGTATATATATATATATATATATATATATATATATATATATATATATATATATATATACATATATGTGTGTATATATATATATATATATATTTATTTATATATATTGTATACCTCATAATTATATATATTAAGTACTTTCAATACAAGTATTTTAAAAATAATTTATTAATTTTAACATTTCCATTTGTATATCAAATCTATTTACTGAAATATTTTTGCATTTGGCATGCGTAAAGGAATAAATGTTATGAGAGTTTCGCGCTTACGTCAGAGCTCTTTTTGTTGGGTGATAAGAAAGTCTATTGAGGTTAGGCCAAAGCAATGCTTCATGTCTAAGTCGACATCTCGCAAAGCTTTCTGATACATCGATCTTAGTTGCGTGAACTTCTGCACGCACATTGTGACCTATAAAGTATTAAACTGAAGGCCTTAAGTGCTCCGTTCCTTTAAAGGAAGGTGGTAAATAATGAGTTCATATTGTATGGAACTTGCTAGATACATAAAGCAAATAAGTGAAACCCAGTAATGAAAAAAAAACATATATTTCAGTGTGTGAATAGTAGTATGTATGTTGCATTTTAATTTTACTAAAACCCTACGATAAACATTTAAAATAGTAAAAAGGATAGAATTAGCTGCAGAAATTCATTTTAAATCAAAATTTTATAAGAAAATATAATCCTTACGCATACCTCTTACTCAATTATGTAGAAGATAATTATGTTGAAGATAAACTGCAACAACTTGCGTGAGCGCTCTAAATACAGTAACTAGTAAATAATTTACATTTGCTAGTTTTCCGCTTGCCTGTCTGTGTGGACTTTTTTGGTTTGGGAAAAATATATCATAGCTTTAAAGTTAATATAGTTGTCACACTCAAACTCTTTATTATTGTCAGAAAAACGAAATTCTCTTTTAAAAAAACATTTGAGGAAAAAATTACTCTTATCTCCAGAATGGTATATAATTGAATCGATCATTGTTTAGTATTTCGTCATGTGTCACCTTTATAAAAATATTGAATAGACGAGGGTAGTATATATACTTTCAGTATAAAAATTAAGAGATTTGTATTTATTGAGAATTATCCTGTTTATTGCACTACGACGAACAATCGATTGCTTCGAAACCATTTTGTTAAAGGCTTTTGTTACCACCAGCTTTCGTATACAGTCGACTATTATTGTTGTATCCTAGCCAGCTGATTAGGGTCGCCATGGCCAGCTAAATCTTCAACAGCTAAAGTAGCCGCCTTTGTTAATATTTTTCCATTCAATTCTCAATGTGAAGTGGCGGTCTTCAGACAATGAAATTATTTACGTTCTTGTGTTCAATTTATAGCAACTTTAAAATAGAAGTATTCTTCTAACGCTATAGGAAAACGTGTATTCACTAACGTTATCATTATCAACATAACGTTGTGGAAGCTATATCGGCGTAACGCAAATGGTGCTTATACGATTTGGAGCAAAGTACAAAGCCCTCCAGATTGTCCATCAGGCACCTCTTTAATGGTTAGGCTAGGCTAGGCTAGGCTAGGTTAGGGTAGGTTAGGTTAGGCTAGGATAGACTAGGCTATGTTAGATTAGGTTATGCTAGGCTAGGTTAGGCTAGGTAACCATGATACACAAATAACCATATAACAGTTCGACAACAGACGGCTATATAGTAATGTCCCTGAATGCCTTGTGTCATTGGGAAAGCTCACTATTAAGTTGTTCTGGTTGTATTTGCAGGTGAAGCGAATAGTGGGGGAGATAACAATCAGCAATGGCGCAAGTTGTAGAGGCAAGGGTCTCTCATGTCGAGTCCCCTTCCCTGAATGCCTTGTGTCATTGGGAAAGCTCACTATTAGGTTGTTCTGGTTGTATTTGCAGGAGAAGCGAATAGTGGTGGAGATAGCAATCAGCAATGGCGCAAGTTGTAGAGGCAAGGGTCTCTCATGTCGAGTCCCCTTCCCTGAGTGCCTTGTGTCATTGGGAAAGCTCACTATTAAGTTGTTCTGGTTGTATTTGCTGGAGAAGCGAATAGTGGTGGAGATAGCAATCAGCAATGGCGCAAGTTGTAGAGGCAAGGGTCTCTCATGTCGAGTCCCCTTCCCTGAGTGCCTTGTGTCATTGGGAAAGCTAACTAATAAGTTGTTCTGGTTGTATTTGCAGGAGAAGCGAATATTGGTGGAGATAGCAATCAGCAATGGCGCAAGTTGTAGTGGCAAGGGTCTCTCATGTCGAGTCCCCTTCCCTGAGTGCCTTGTGTCATTGGGAAAGCTCACTATTAAGTTGTTCTGGTTGTATTTGCAGGAGAAGCGAATAGTGGTGGAGATAGCAATCAGCAATTGCGCAAGTTGTAGAGGCAAGGGTCTCTCATGTCAAGTCCCCTTCCCTGAGTGCCTTGTGTCATTGGGAAAGCTAACTAATAAGTTGTTCTGGTTGTATTTGCAGGAGAAGCGAATAGTGGTGGAGATAGCAATCAGCAATGGCGCAAGTTGTAGAGGCAAGGGTCTCTCATGTCGAGTCCCCATCCCCGAGTGCTTTGTGTCATTGGGAAAGCTCACTATTAAGTTGTTCTGGTTGTATTTGCTGGAGAAGCGAATAGTGGTGGAGATAGTAATCAGCAATGGCGCAAGTTGTAGAGGCAAGGGTCTCTCATGTCGAGTCCCCATCCCCGAGTGCTTTGTGTCATTGGGAAAGCTCACTATTAAGTTGTTCTGGTTGTATTTGCAGGAGAAGCGAATAGTGGTGGAGATAGCAATCAGCAATGGCGCAAGTTGTAGAGGCAAGGGTCTCTCATGTCGAGTCCCCTTCCCTGAGTGCCTTGTGTCATTGGGAAAGCTCACTATTAAGTTGTTCTGGTTGTATTTGCAGGAGAAGCGAATAGTGGTGGAGATAGCAATCAGCAATGGCGCAAGTTGTAGAGGCAAGGGTCTCTCATGTCGAGTCCCCTTCCCTGAGTGCCTTGTGTCATTGGGAAAGCTCACTATTAAGTTGTTCTGGTTGTATTTGCAGGAGAAGCGAATAGTGGTGGAGATAGCAATCAGCAATTGCGCAAGTTGTAGAGGCAAGGGTCTCTCATGTCGAGTCCCCTTCCCTGAGTGCCTTGTGTCATTGGGAAAGCTAACTAATAAGTTGTTCTGGTTGTATTTGCAGGAGAAGCGAATAGTGGGGGAGATAGCAATCAGCAATTGCGCAAGTTGTAGAGGCAAGGGTCTCTCATGTCGAGTCCCCTTCCCTGAGTGCCTTGTGTCATTGGGAAAGCTAACTAATAAGTTGTTCTGGTTGTATTTGCAGGAGAAGCGAATAGTGGTGGAGATAGCAATCAGCAATTGCGCAAGTTGTAGAGGCAAGGGTCTCTCATGTCGAGTCCCCTTCCCTGAGTGCCTTGTGTCATTGGGAAAGCTAACTAATAAGTTGTTCTGGTTGTATTTGCAGGAGAAGCGAATAGTGGTGGAGATAGCAATCAGCAATTGCGCAAGTTGTAGAGGCAAGGGTCTCTCATGTCGAGTCCCCTTCCCTGAGTGCCTTGTGTCATTGGGAAAGCTCACTATTAAGTTGTTCTGGTTGTATTTGCAGGAGAAGCGAATAGTGGTGGAGATAGCAATCAGCAATGGCGCAAGTTGTAGAGGCAAGGGTCTCTCATGTCGAGTCCCCATCCCCGAGTGCTTTGTGTCATTGGGAAAGCTCACTATTAAGTTGTTCTGGTTGTATTTGCAGGAGAAGCGAATAGTGGTGGAGATAGCAATCAGCAATTGCGCAAGTTGTAGAGGCAAGGGTCTCTCATGTCGAGTCCCCTTCCCTGAGTGCCTTGTGTCATTGGGAAAGCTAACTAATAAGTTGTTCTGGTTGTATTTGCAGGAGAAGCGAATAGTGGTGGAGATAGCAATCAGCAATTGCGCAAGTTGTAGAGGCAAGGGTCTCTCATGTCGAGTCCCCTTCCCTGAGTGCCTTGTGTCATTGGGAAAGCTAACTAATAAGTTGTTCTGGTTGTATTTGCAGGAGAAGCGAATAGTAATGGAGATAGCAATCAGCAATGGCGCAAGTTGTAGAGGCAAGGGTCTCTCATGTCGAGTCCCCTTCCCTGAGTGCCTTGTGTCATTGGGAAAGCTAACTAATAAGTTGTTCTGGTTGTATTTGCAGGAGAAGCGAATAGTGGGGGAGATAGCAATCAGCAATGGCGCAAGTTGTAGAGGCAAGGGTCTCTCATGTCGAGTCCCCTTCCCTGAGTGCCTTGTGTCATTGGGAAAGCTCACTATTAAGTTGTTCTGGTTGTATTTGCAGGAGAAGCGAATAGTGGTGGAGATAGCAATCAGCAATGGCGCAAGTTGTAGAGGCAAAGATCTCTCACGTCGAGTCCCCTTCCCTGAGTGCCTTTTGTCATTGGGAAAGCTCACTATTAAGTTGTTCTGGTTGTATTTGCAGGAGAAGCGAATAGTGGTGGAGATAGCAATCAGCAATGGCGCAAGTTGTAGAGGCAAGGGTCTCTCATGTCGAGTCCCCTTCCCTGAGTGCCTTGTGTCATTGGGAAAGCTCACTATTAAGTTGTTCTGGTTGTATTTGCAGGAGAAGCGAATAGTGGTGGAGATAGCAATCAGCAATTGCGCAAGTTGTAGAGGCAAGGGTCTCTCATGTCGAGTCCCCTTCCCTGAGTGCCTTGTGTCATTGGGAAAGCTAACTAATAAGTTGTTCTGGTTGTATTTGCAGGAGAAGCGAATAGTGGGGGAGATAGCAATCAGCAATTGCGCAAGTTGTAGAGGCAAGGGTCTCTCATGTCGAGTCCCCTTCCCTGAGTGCCTTGTGTCATTGGGAAAGCTAACTAATAAGTTGTTCTGGTTGTATTTGCAGGAGAAGCGAATAGTGGTGGAGATAGCAATCAGCAATTGCGCAAGTTGTAGAGGCAAGGGTCTCTCATGTCGAGTCCCCTTCCCTGAGTGCCTTGTGTCATTGGGAAAGCTAACTAATAAGTTGTTCTGGTTGTATTTGCAGGAGAAGCGAATAGTGGTGGAGATAGCAATCAGCAATTGCGCAAGTTGTAGAGGCAAGGGTCTCTCATGTCGAGTCCCCTTCCCTGAGTGCCTTGTGTCATTGGGAAAGCTCACTATTAAGTTGTTCTGGTTGTATTTGCAGGAGAAGCGAATAGTGGTGGAGATAGCAATCAGCAATGGCGCAAGTTGTAGAGGCAAGGGTCTCTCATGTCGAGTCCCCATCCCCGAGTGCTTTGTGTCATTGGGAAAGCTCACTATTAAGTTGTTCTGGTTGTATTTGCAGGAGAAGCGAATAGTGGTGGAGATAGCAATCAGCAATTGCGCAAGTTGTAGAGGCAAGGGTCTCTCATGTCGAGTCCCCTTCCCTGAGTGCCTTGTGTCATTGGGAAAGCTAACTAATAAGTTGTTCTGGTTGTATTTGCAGGAGAAGCGAATAGTGGTGGAGATAGCAATCAGCAATTGCGCAAGTTGTAGAGGCAAGGGTCTCTCATGTCGAGTCCCCTTCCCTGAGTGCCTTGTGTCATTGGGAAAGCTAACTAATAAGTTGTTCTGGTTGTATTTGCAGGAGAAGCGAATAGTAATGGAGATAGCAATCAGCAATGGCGCAAGTTGTAGAGGCAAGGGTCTCTCATGTCGAGTCCCCTTCCCTGAGTGCCTTGTGTCATTGGGAAAGCTAACTAATAAGTTGTTCTGGTTGTATTTGCAGGAGAAGCGAATAGTGGGGGAGATAGCAATCAGCAATGGCGCAAGTTGTAGAGGCAAGGGTCTCTCATGTCGAGTCCCCTTCCCTGAGTGCCTTGTGTCATTGGGAAAGCTCACTATTAAGTTGTTCTGGTTGTATTTGCAGGAGAAGCGAATAGTGGTGGAGATAGCAATCAGCAATGGCGCAAGTTGTAGAGGCAAAGATCTCTCACGTCGAGTCCCCTTCCCTGAGTGCCTTTTGTCATTGGGAAAGCTCACTATTAAGTTGTTCTGGTTGTATTTGCAGGAGAAGCGAATAGTGGTGGAGATAGCAATCAGCAATGGCGCAAGTTGTAGAGGCAAGGGTCTCTCATGTCGAGTCTAGCTCCCTGAGTGCCTTGTGTCATTGGGAAAGCTAACTATTAAGTTGTTCTGGTTGTATTTGCAGGAGAAGCGAATAGTGGTGAAGATAGCAATCAGCAATGGCACAAGTTGTAGAGGCAAGGGTCTCTCATGTCGAGTCTAGCTCCCTGAGTGCCTTGTGTCATTGGGAAAGCTCACTATTAAGTTGTTCTGGTTGTATTTGCAGGAGAAGCGAATAGTGGTGGAGATAGCAATCAGCAATGGCGCAAGTTGTAGAGGCAAGGGTCTCTCATGTCCCCTTCCCTGAGTGCCTTTTGTCATTGGAAAGCTAACTATTAAGTTGTTCTGGTTGTATTTGCAGGAGAAGCGAATAGTGGTGAGATAGCAATCAGCAATGGTGCAAGTTGTAGAGACAAGGGTCTCTCATGTCGAGTCTAGTTCTCTGAGTGCCTTGTGTCATTGGGAAAGCTAACTATTAAGTTGTTCTGGTTGTATGTGCAGGTGAAGCGAATAGTGGTGGAGATAGCAATCAGCAATGGCGCAAGTTGTAGAGGCAAGGGTCTCTCATGTCCCCTTCCCTGAGTGCCTGTGTCATTGGGAAAGCTAACTATTAGGTTGTTCTGGTTGTATGTGCAGGAGAAGCAAATAGGGGTGGAGATAGCAATCAGCAATGCCGCAAGTTGTAGAGGCAAAGGTCTCTCATGTCGAGTCCCTTCTGCCTGCAGACCTGATTAATTTTCTTTAAATGTTCAGCTTTTATATTTACATAGGATTACCTAGATATTCCTAGCTTCATCTCTTAATCGTCCTTGACACGACTCTAGCCTTTTGCAATTGACGTATAACTTTTACGTAATGACATTAGTTGTCATTGTAAGGTATAGGCCTTGACGATCAAAGCCCACGTCTATATATATTATCGTAGAACAAATATTATTGACACTAAAGAGGTGAGATTTTGAGAAGTTGGGTTTAGCTGTTTGCCGTAAGCATGCAATTCAAGCTACTGAACCATGCTCTCCCTGTTTCTATTCTAATTCTCATTTCCACTGATAGCTCCTATAACGGATTTAATTTTCCTCAAATTAGGTTTTCCTATTTCAGTCATTCACTTCCTTGATGTTCTGTACCAAGTGGCTTGCTGGTTGCTGGGTTTTGCATTGCATAGTCTTCACTTGCTCCATGTACTTTATCCATGCATAATGTAACGCCACAATGCCATTGGTGAGTACGTTTTCGCATTTATCCAATTATCTTAATATCTTCGATGCTCTCCTGTCTGAAATATCCCTACGGAATAGATTGTGACGGCAACAACAATCATTCGTTCGAATGTAATGTCTCTGTCAAGGCATACTTCATTAGCAAGTACGATTTTACAAAGAGTAAAATTAACAGACGAGGTACAAATTTTGGATCTCTAATTAATGAAATAAATATTGAAAACTTTAACATTGTTCGTGGAAAAGCAATAAAAGTCATTTCTCCCAATTCAGCAAATATTAAGGCCCCACTTTAGCACAGTATTAAATGCTTTTTCACTCACTTGCTTTATTGGCAGTAATATTTTAGGAGTGAGCTCCAATGGGTAAAGCGTAACACCGCAGCAGAAATTTAATGCCAGTCGATACGCGTCCTATTTATTACGTGCTGTCTTTACGCGCTCTCCTATATAATAAGCCATTAACGCGCGGGCTACCGTCAGACTCTGGCGTTTTTATTTATTAATTCGGGGCTACAACCTTATAATTTTCATTCAATTAGTCAGATTTGTGCATAAATATTTCATGAAGGAAATAACAGGGTAGGAGGAAGGAGTATCGCGTGTTGCGGCTAGCCCCGCGCGAGTTATGTCGGAGTGAATAATGTAGGGCCTTTAAATATTCCAACAATAAACAATAGTGGACCATTGTCTAGGTTAGGAAAAACACTTGTTATATAAAGTATATAGCATTATGCCCGTATGAGTCGGTCTTGGTTCGTAATTTATTGACAAGAGAAAGCTGCATCAATTTCTCTATAACCAATAGCAGTATGAAAAATGTTGTGCTAAATAATAATTATTCATAGCAAAATATCAACTTTTTAGGTGAAAACCCTGATACGTTTCATTTTTTGGAATCTGTCGGATTAGCATTTTAAACTTTAAAAGTAGCAAAATATTTATGGTGTATTATTTTTGTTTAATTCTAGAACGCTATAAACGTTTAGTTTAGTTTTTTTTTATCATATCAATTATGTGATTATAGATTTATTTTGGTTACTGTTTACAAGAACACATGTAATTCTGTGTTATGGTTTGGCAATAGTTAGGCTTAGCGTTTATTTTAAACACAATGACCATACTACTAAGAAATACAAACTTGTAAGTCCCAACGTGGCAAAAAGGCATTTTTAGAAGCATTTATCAAATCTTACCCTAGCCACATCCTGTCACTGCAGTTCCTTACCCGCCTTATAATGGAGACATCTATGAAGTCCCTTCCTTGGCATCTTCCCATGCACAACCTGATAATGCAGCAACAACAACCACAGTATTAACAATAACGGCGCCGAGTTGGGTGCAGCAATAAATGTGCACTCTTACAAACACGTGTGTCAGACGTAAGATTTTACGCCCATACTATGGCCATCACGTGCACAGGGCAAGTGCTCATTGTTAGCATGGTTGGTCTTGACTCTTGTTTAATTATCTGGCATGAGTAGCATTAGTCTTTATTCTCAAAAGTACACCGATATTGGTTGCATTTATTCTGTCCATAACATCTTGCTTTTCTTCTTCCTTTTCGGGATTCTATAAGTGCATAGAAACGAGAAGAGGTGCTAAGACGAGGCATGCAGTAGTAGCGACACGCATAGATTACAGTTTTATAGTAAATGCGAGTAATAAAGAATCATAGTTAACTAGAAAGAGAAACAACAAAACCTAAAGAAGGTGTGAACAAGACACGACTATTAGTGTAACGCTAACAAACTTGCCTAACTAGACTTGCAACAAATAAAAAATCTACTGCAACTAATAAGACTACCGTAAAAATTTGTAATTACCCCCCTCCCCTAACAAAACTTTATGCAACCATGTGTAATCGCATGCACGCATAGAATAGTACCAGCACCAAAACACAAATTAATAAACAATAAATAGCAACATATTTTATCCATAGAAGATAAATAAGTAATTAATAATATAGTCAAATAAAAATTAATAATAATAATAATTCGAAGACAATTTAAAAAATACATTTATAATATCGTTTAATTTTATACGACCTCAATTCAGGATTATAACTAAACTGTGTAAAAATACATACATATAGACAAGAACTACAACAAATTTTAAAATCATACATTTGTGAAAAAATATACAACGAAACAATAGTTTACAAAAAAATTGTAAAAACTATTTACGTCAGGAAAATGAATTTACGTAAGTTAATAGGTACACATAGAAAGCCCATTTTTTATTACTTTAATTTATCCACATATGTCGCTACTTTACACGAAGTTTTCCAAATAAATATATTGGATGAGGATAATTAAAAACTGAACAAATATTATATAAAAAAAAATGTTTCAAAGTCAATTACTGCTTAGGTCAACAGAAGAAAATTGTATTTGAGTTACTTTCTTATTAAAAAACTGCAAAAAAAACAGCTGTTATACCACATAACCTATAACATAAATTCAGCTGTCTTATGAATCAATATGTAATCACTTATTTTTAACCGAATGGGACGAAATAACTACATTGCATACCTTGCTTCTTTTGTGAAAAGTTT
This sequence comes from Prosapia bicincta, assembly GCA_036971475.1. Lineage (NCBI taxonomy): Eukaryota > Metazoa > Arthropoda > Insecta > Hemiptera > Cercopidae > Prosapia > Prosapia bicincta. Next base: position 194,186,862 of record JBAIZL010000004.1, on the reverse strand, counting down.
TTCGACCATATGAAAACAAAATTAATTCATTATTTAATTTGATTAACGAATTGATATTTGGAAAAAACTATTAACATCAAATGTCAACCATTACAAATTTAAAAATATGTATTTGAACTCGAGTGAATGAAAAAAAGTATTTTATTAAAGGATTGAATATTTGAACAAGATACAGTATAAATAGGAAGAGTGGTCTAATTGAAGAGTGAACAAATATAAAAAATTAGAAATATATAGACATAAAATTCAAAACAGCTTATCTCAATAAAGAACAAATATAAGTTAAAGGCAATTACAACAGTTTTTTATAAAGTGTTACAGATAACTTGAGGCAAAAATTATAAATTATTATCAAACTCATTTTCAAAAGAAACAATTGCCCCGAAATATGTGTAAAATATTATATAAAGGACATGTCGATAATAAAAACATATGGGTATTGTAAATACACTGTAAAAATACTGAGTTTGTTGGGTCCGGGTTTTATTAGGTCACACTTCCAAGACGGGAAATGCGTCCCGGGGAGTGTGTGCCAGTGAATGATTGATATGCGACCCTGTTGAATTTGTAAATTTAAGTTATTATTGAATGAGTTTGGGGATGCGTATAAAAGTACCCCTCTCCACAAGTTTCTCTTAGGTAATGAAAGTAGGTAATTTTGTTCATCAGAAATTGTAAAGTCAGAGGTTTTATTCAGTTAAATTCATTTCAATTAGGCTGAATTCAAATAGGGCACAGAATATGAGGGGTATTAATACTAACTGAAGGGCTGATTGATAGAGTTAAGGTGTACAACTGTTTAGGTACAATTATAAGTGAAAACATGGCAGATGAAAGTGAAAGTATAATCGACAGAGCGAGAGTAACTAATAGCAATACAATGCAAAGGTGTGGTAAGATCTGAGTTATTCTATGGAATGGAGACTTGGACGTTCAGAAATATGGATATGACGAAGTTAGAGATTTGAAAGGTGGGTGCGCCGTAGTACATTGAGTTTCCTGGACACACAAAGTCACATATATGGAGATTTTGAGGTAGATGAAGAAAGAAAGAGATATATTTACAATAAAAGAGCAAAAACTAGATTGCATGCATCATATCGTTAGAGGCTTTGTTAGATAGCTTGCTGCACTTCCTTATCCAGGACCGGTTTTTGGGGGGAAAGATCATTGCGAGAATGATGTAACCTTGATGAAGAATATAAGGAATTTGTTCAATAGCGGCACAAATAATTATTTTATTCAGCTCCACAGAAAGTGCAAGCAGTTTAGATGATTTTCCAACTTCGAAATCAAGAAGCCCCAATAGAAGAAGAATAAAAGCGAAACTTGTTCACGTTAAGCTAAATATTTCTCTCGAAGTTTTGTTGATGTATATGAAGATCTGGTTGCTAATCGTTTGTTACAATTTGAAACTAATTCTGACCAGACATTCTATTAATATAACTTGGTAAAATCTTAACTTACACTTGGAATAACCGTGTTTTTCTTACGACTTCTTCAGCCTCATATTTCTGCCGCTAGGTTTGCTGCAATTGTGCTTTCCTGTTCCAATTTTTTTGAAAGTTAGAAATAACATGATCGAAGAGTATGTGTGACCTGTGTCGTATTTGTTCATTTATAATGTCATTTTTACGTGTGTTGCTATGTTTGTATATTTCATATCGTACAATTGCAATAAATAAATATAGGACACATAAATGCACTGATATTTCTAGTAAATCCAAATTTGCAAATAAATCATGATCATTCACCCCGCATGCAATGGTATGAAAAATAACATGACCATCTTCCACACATGTAACAAAGGCCCCAAATTAAATACATTGGTACAATACGAAATATGCAGACATAGCAACACAGATAAAAATGACATTATAAATGGACAAACACAGTACAGATCACCTATACTTTTCGATCACATCATTTCTAACTTTCAAAACAATTAAAACACGAAAGCACAACTGCAGCAAACCTAGCGGCAAAAACGTGAGGCGGAGGGAGTCGTGAGACAAACACGCTACCGCCAAGATTAGGTTAACAGTCTAACAACTTATATTAATGAATATCTGCCCGCAAGAAATACTAATTATTAGAATGCGTAGTCGCAAATTATAATAGCTATTACTGTTTGCTGAACAACTTTTTAATTACTTGTAACTGATCCTTTACGTCTCAAGTAAATTTGTGTAAAATGGAAATAGTTTTATGGAACCAGAAGTATGACTAAAGATGCAATTGGAACTTAGTAATAGTGGCATTTGCTTTATAGCAACATCCCCAGCCACGAAACCGTAAAAACTTGAGTTTATTTAGCGTTTACATTACAAAACATGAGACGCGAGCGGATAAAGAAATATTTACTGGTGGCCTTTGTACTATAGCAAAGTGCGCCCTCAACCACACAAACGGGCAATAAATTCCCTGAGTGACTCTATAAATTCTGATTAAGGCTTCGTGATAGAGTCAATATCTCGTGGTAGGATAAGATAAATGAGTTGGCGTGACGTCACATTTATACATAAAAAGGGAAAGCAAGGAGGCAGTTCTATACTTTGGAAGAGTGCAGCCTTCACGATATAAGAGTAAGCTTTGGAGGTAATTATTCTCATACTAAACGAAGCCAATTTGATTACTTGTTTTTGTACTAAGCTGAGTTATATTAACCATAAATATATAACATTTTTTTAAATATAGTAACAGACTATTAAACTGATTATTTGTTATATTCAAGGCTAGAATTAAAATAAAAGTGTCGTCTACTTAATTAGAATATCTTCTGGTTATTACATATTATATTTTTATATATGTGAACTAAAAGTGTTAGTACTGGGAATTGCGAACACGTTAGTCCTGAGTTATACGTGGGTCAAGGTTGTGCCCTCTCTCAAAGCCAACTACGTCAGTACATACAAGGTTGTGCCCTCTCTCACAGCTACCTAGGTCAGTACATACAAGGTTGTGCCATCCCTCACAACCAGCTACGTCAGTACATACAAGGTTGTGCCCTCTCTCACAGCTACCTAGGTCAGTACATACAAGGTTGTGCCATCCCTCACAACCAGCTACGTCAGTACATACAAGGCTGTGCCCTCTCTCACAGCTACCTAGGTCAGTACATACAAGGTTGTGCCCTCTCTCACAGCTACCTAGGTCAGTACATACAAGGTTCTGCCGTCTCTCACAGCTACCTAGGTCAGTACATAAAAGGTTGTGCCCTCTCTCACAGCTAACTAGGTCTGTACATACAAGGTTGTGCCCTCTCTCAAAGCCAGCTACGTCAGTACATACAAGGTTGTGCCCTCTCTCACAGCTACCTAAGTCAGTACATACAAGGTTGGGCCATCTCTCACAGCTACCTAGGTCAGTACATACAAGGTTGTGCCCTCTCTCACAGCTACCTAGGTCAGTACATACAAGGTTGTGCCCTCTCTCACAGCTACCTAGGTCAGTACATACAAGGTTGTGCCCTCTCTCAAAGCCAGCTACGTCAGTACATACAAGGTTGTGCCCTCTCTCACAGCTACCTAGGTCAGTACATACAAGGTTGTGCCCTTTCTCACAGCTACCTAGGTCAGTACATACAAGGTTGTGCCATTTCTCATAGCCAACTACGCCCATACATACAAAGTTATTCCATCTCTCATAGCCAGCTATGTAAATACATACAAACTTGTGCAATCTCTCATAGCTAGCTACGTCAGTCCATACAGGGTCGTGCCATCTCCCATAGCTAGCTACATAAGTACATATAAGTTTGTGAAATCTCTCATAGCCAGCTACGTCAGTACATACAAGGTTTTGCCATCTCTCACAGCTACCTACGTCAGTACATACAAGGTTTGTGCCATCTCTCACAGCTAGCTATGTCAGTACGTACAAGGTTGTGCCATCCCTCATAGCTAGCTATGTAAGTACATACAAAGTTGGGCCATCTCTCATAGCTAGCTACATAAGTCCATACAAAGTCATGCCATCTCCCATAGCTAGCTACGTAAGTACATACAAGGTTGGGCCATCTCTCATAGCTAGCTACATCAGTCCATACAAAGTCATGCCATCTCCCATAGCTAGCTACGTCAGTACATACAAGGTTGTGCCATCTCTCACAGCTAGCTACGTCAGTACGTACAAGGTTGTGCCATCCCTCATAGCTAGCTACGTAAGTACATACAAGATTGGGCCATCTATCATAGCTAGCTACATCAGTCCATACAAAGGCATGCCATCTCCCATAGCTAGCTACATCAGTCCACACAAAGTCATGCCATCTCCCATAGCTAGCTACGTCAGTACATACAAGGTTGTACCATCTTTCGTAGCTAGCTACGTCAGTACATACAAGGTTGTGCAATCTCTCGTAGCTAGCTACGTCAGCACATACAAGGCTGTGCAATCTCCCATAGCTAGCTACCCCAGTTCGTACAAGGTTGTGCCATCTCTCACAGCTAGCTACGTCAGTACATACAAGGTCGTACCATCCCTCATTGCTAGCTACGTAAGTACATACAAAGTTATGCCATCTCTCATAGCTACCTACGTCAGTACATACAAGGTTGTGCCATCTCTCACAGCTAGCTACGTCAGTACATACTAGGTTGTGCCATCCCTCATAGCTAGCTACGCAAGTACATACAAGGTTGGGCCATCTTCCATAGCTAGCTACGTCAGTACATACAAGGTTGTAACATCTCTCATAGCTAGCTACGTCAGTACATACAAGGTTGTGCAATCTCTCATAGCTAGCTACGTCAGTACATACAAGGCTGTGCCATCTCCCATAGCTAGCTACCCCAGTTCGTACAAAGTTGTGCCATCTCTCAAAGCTAGCTACGTCAGTACATACAAGGTTGTGCCATCCCTCATAGCTAGCTACGTAAGTACATACAGGGTTGGGCCATCTCTCATAGCTAGCTACATCAGTCCATACAAAGTCATGCCATCTCCCATAGCTAGCTACGCCAGTAAATACAAGGTTTTTCCATCTCCCACAGCTAGTTACACCAGTTCGTACAAGGTTGTTCCATCTCTCACAGCTAATACGCCAGCACATACAAGGTTTGTGCCATATCTCATAGCTAGCTACGTCAGTATATACAAGGTTGTGCAATTTCCCATAGCTAGCTACGTCAGTACATACAAGGTTGTGCTATCTATCATAGCTAGGTACACCAGTTTGTACAAGGTTGTGCTATCTCTCACAGCTAGTTACGCCAGTACATACAAGGTTTTGGCATCTCCTACAGCTAGTTACGCCAGTTCGTACAAGGTTGTGCCATCTCTCACAGCTAATACGTCAGTACATACAAGGTTTTGCCATCTCCCACAGCTAGTTACGCCAGTTCGTACAAGGTTGTTCCATGTCTCACAGCTAATACGCCAGTACATACAAGGTTGTGCCATCTCCTACAGCTAGTTACGCCAGTTCGTACAAGGTTTTGCCATCTCCCATAGTGCCAACTCTCACAGCTAACTACGCTAGTATATATATGTTTATTGATAGCTACACTATACAAAACGTTTCCTGACTGGATACATAAGACACGACACAAGACAAGCACAAACTGCCTCTGTATTTACTGACTGACCTTATCAATCTTTAAAATTTAATTATAGATATATGTAAATAGCAGTGACTAATAAAACTACCTCATAATCTAGTTCCGGGTGACGCAAACGCACTACTCCTGTGGCGCTGATAGCCCCAGCGGAATTACTAATTTGTTTTTGCATGCCCATTTCAGTTTTGAGTCGGATGTGGAAGAACTCCTTATCACTCTTACAATATCGTCACTAACACGGTATTTGTATCGTAAATACCTCTCCTTGTCTTTTGGCAGAAGGCCATCTTAGTCTCCAAGCTTCCTGCATGATTCCTGGCAAGGTTTTTTTCTTGCCAAGTTTTTCCATCCCGCTCTTTCGCGAGACTTATCGGATGTTTCATTTCATTATCACTTAATTCTCTATGGAAAAAGCTTATGCACTAGGAAAGTGAGTAATCTATCTCGATCGTGTCACTCGTAGTAAGACTACTAACCGCATGCTCATGAGAGATGGAGGCAGCTGTCACAAGGACTGGGTTGACTCTAAAGGCCCAGACGCGGCATACCCCCCAAGGGGTACCAAACCAGTCTTTTCTGACTCGCTCGCATTTAGGTGAATAATTTGTACAACAAAATGTTAACAATAGTTAATAGAAATTTTTAAATGTGTGAATAATGATTATAGTGACACTATTCATGTTGAGCAACCGCTCAAACACAGATATGTAAGACTATGTGATATTTGTGACACAGATACGTAAAACTATGTGATATTTGTGACACAGATACGTAAAACTATGTGATATTTGTGACACAGATAAAACTATGTGATATTTGTGACACAGATACGTAAAACTATGTGATATTTGTGACACAGATACGTAAAACTCTGTGATATTTGTGACACAGATACGTAAAACTATGTGATATTTGTGGCACAGATACGTATAACTATGTGATATTTGTGACACAGAAACGTAAAACTATGTGATATTTGTGACACAGATACGTAAAACTATGTGATATTTGTGACACAGATACGTAAAACTATATGATATTTGTGACACAGATACGTAAAACTATGTGATATTTGTGACACAGATACGTAAAACTATGTGATATTTGTGACACAGATACGTAAAACTATGTGATATTTGTGACACAGATACGTAAAACTATGTGATATTTGTGACACAGATACGTAAAACTATGTGATATTTGTGACACAGGTACGTAAAACTATGTGATATTTGTGACTCAGATACGTAAAACTATGTGATATTTGTGACACAGATACGTAAAACTATGTGATATTTGTGACACAGATACGTAAAACTATGTGATATTTGTGACTCAGATACGTAAAACTATGTGATATTTGTGACACAGATACGTAAAATAATGTGATGTTTGTGACACAGATACGTAAAACTATGTGATATTTGTGACACAGATACGTAAAACTATGTGATGTTTGTGACACAGATAACGAAGGTAAGCATTCAGTTAATGCAGCGTTACTTCGTGGAAGCAGTTTAGTCCTAATAGAGTTGGTATCACTGATGGTTTTATATCAACCAAATAACATTGAATTTGCTATAGGTCTTAAATATTTGCGGGTTAATATTTAATATGTGGAATATAGTTTTGCGAAATTATAAGTTCCTATTTGCTTTTTCATGGTTTCCTGTTGTGAATGAGTCTGTCCCTTTCGTAGAATGTATTACCTTTCACAAGGATTCGATAAGGATGGATTTATTATGTCTAGTGTTTCCAATTTAGAGGTGGCGTTTTCTTGAGGTTTTTAAAAATTTATATTCTTGTTCAGTTCTATGATGTTCTTCGTTAGCACGGTTCTTAAGTAAGTTCTACTTTGTTTTTAGTAATTTGTCTAAATGTTTGACAATAGGCTGTGATTTATTTCTCTATAATATACAATTTTTTCTTATTCTACACGAAACCTAAAGTGTATCATTTATATTTCCTGCAATGATAATGAGTAAAAATGTAATACAATGGGAAACTAACAGTGGGGGAAGGCATTTATAAATAGCTTTACAGAGTCCTGCTATTTCCACTGCCAATAGTGTTGGAGAATCGGCCATAGAATCGGGAACATGTTTATATTTTTACACAAAACCCAATTTATTCTTATTCTACACGAAACCTAAAATGTATCATTTATATTTCCTGCAATGATAATGAGTAAAAATGTAATACAATGGGAAACTAACAGTGGGGGAAGGCATTTATAAATAGCTTTACAGAGTCCTGCTATTTCCACTGCCAATAGTGTTGGAGAATCGGCCATAGAATCGGGAACATGTTTATATTTTTACACAAAACCCCTCTCCCTCTATTAACATTTACATTCTATGAACACAATTAAAACATTTCAGCTCTTTGAGTGGTCAGTTATTCCCAGCGTTTGGATTCCATACATTTGTGAAATATTTAGAGGGCTGAAACTGCGCTGTGGCCAAGATTTGCCTTCACTGTAAAACGTATTCATTTTCATGAAATGAATTTTTGTCCGCTTCGAAACTATAAACATAAATGCAGAAAAGAAATGGTATCATAATGTAAAAAACCTACGTGATGTAATTTAGAGAAAGAAAGTAATTTTAAATATTTTGTGTCCGACAGTTCATATAGAAGTACCTTTTATCCCAGTTCAATTCGGTGCAATACTATCTATGAAAACATAGATTTCCGTATTTGTACATCTGTGTAAGTTTTATTTCTAGTTAATACTTGTTTAATTGTACAGGATTCTAATTAATGTGAAACATGCTGAATAATCTTTGTTTACCATTCAGCATGTTGCATAAATATTTGTTATTTAGTTAATGTGAAATCGGCCTTGTTTATGATTCATGACAAAGGTAGTCCAAAGGACGCCATGTTAAATACGTAGACCAATGACAGATATTTTTCTAAATATACAAGGGGGGAGATTTCGAATCTTGTGCTGGGTTATCGTGAGAATAGCATTTCGCCTATCTTTCACTAGCTACGCTGGACGGAGATTGACATGGGCTGGCAATCGTTATCATTTTGTAATAAAACCTTGATTTCATTTTAAAAATTTAATAACAGCGGGTAAATGTTTTATAAGGGGCTGTGTTACGTTTACTTTATTATTTTGAAAATTTAACGACGTTATAAAAGTAAACCTGTGTGTTATAATGTATGCTAAACAAGTTCAAGAGATTGGCAAGGTATGTTTTTAAATCAACGTTTCTGATATTTTTTTAATACAATCAGATCAGTAAATATAGGATACCAGCGTGCATTACCTTAGCGTTGTCTCAAAACCTTTTTAAAGAACGTAAACCTTTGTATTTTTATTTATGATATTTAACTTGTAAAAGGCAATTTTTTTAAAATCCATTATTTCAATTTTTTTAAAAATTAAATCTTTTTTTGTGAACAAAAACGAAAATAGTTAATGTAACCTGTCTTATTTAAAACGATTAAACAGGCAGCCAGTCTGCCTCAGTTAGCCGCAAGAAGCAATTGTTAAGAAAAACAATTGACACTGTAAGTTTCTGCAAATATAAAGGATAAGGTGGTCAATAAAGCTAATTAAAGTTCTTAAATAATTGAAGCACACAACCATTTGCAAAATACCGGGGGGCAGGCTACATCTGTAAATTGCTACATATTGGTTGAATAAAAGTTCGAGAACTATTCCAAACAATATCACAAACAAACAAACAAATACACACACACACACACACACACACACCACACACACACACACACACACACACACACACACACACACACACACACACACACACACACACACACACACACACACACACACACACACACACACACACACACACACACACACACACACACACACAAACACAAACATACACATTTTTATTGCCACTGGATATGAAACTATCAATACTATAAATTAGAGTGCGCTCGCTCAGTTGTGTGTGTTTGTGTGTGTGTGTGTGTGTGTGTGTGTGTTTGTCTTTTGTGTGTGTGTGTGTGTGCGTGTGTTTGGGGGGGCCTTTTTTAACACAAAATACAGTGTCCTGACAACTGCAGGCAATCATTCCATAGTAACCCTCTGTAAATTAATTTATTATAGTTATATGCTTACTTACAACTGTGCATGAGCTGAGCATTGGATTGAGTTATGTTTGTTTTAGAATCAGAAGTTCCAATTCTTACCACCAGTAACAAACCCTCCTCCAGATAGTAGTACAAGTATCACGGGGGTTTTGATTTAGGCACGGCAATTTATCCTATGTAACGCACATTTCTATCACTAAGATAAAAAACAAGTAATATAAAAAGTCAATTACTACCTAAGTCAACACAGTAAAATTTTATTTCTCTTTCTTTTATAGTTAAAACTAATATGAACACGCATTTACATATGTCAGAGTAACAATAATAAGTGACAATATAGGAATCAAAAATCCTTACAATTTTTCATTTTATTTTCTATGTTCAGTATTGGACTATTATTATTAATTGTTACTATTTATACGTTTCCTTTTTTTCGCTTTCATTGTGTTGTAGTTTCTTTTCGCTTTCCTTTCGCATTGTCCGTTTGTTATAGCTATCGTTAATCCATTCTATTTAATTCATTTTTTATACATGAGGATGATTTATATTGGTTGGTAACCATGGCAACGGCAAGAATTTTAACGTTTAAACATGAATATACTCAGTTGGAATCAGGCCTTGAACCCCCAAAGTCTTATAGTTTAGTTATTAAATACATATTGGAAAAAATTCTGTTAACATAAATTGGCATCTACTACAGGTTAAAAAAACGTGTATTTGAACATGATTGAATAAATAAACATATATTTTATTAACAATTAAATATTTGTACAAGATATATATGAGGAGATTGTGAGCTAATAGAAGAAATTTAACAAGCAATAAAAGTGTAAAAATGATCCATTACAACAATTGTTTGGCGCACTCGAAACCAACAATATTCGACCAATGATGAAGTCCCCGATGCCGATTAGGTAGCACACACTTTTAATATTAGCCAGCTACTCAGTTTCTATAACATTTAAAATGGCGTCTAACTACTCCTTGATTAAGTACAAAATGCCTGTATTTTTAAGGAATAAAATTACTTCTGGCAAGCTGTGACACGTTTCGGCTGAACACGCCGCTTAAACGGGTTACTGTGGGTTTGACAGCTCATCAAATTAATCCTAGCTATTCAATGGGTTCTAACTGGTGTGAATATACGCATCGATTTAATTTGCTAAGGCCTTCGGAACGCTTAATATTCTATAAAAAGCCATCACTTGGTTGGTTCTCGTTCTAATTCGGAAATTAAATTCGCAATAGCCTTAAATTGAATATGTTTTCATGAAACAATAATATTTATTCTCAGTTTAAATACCAACATGTTTCTTTTCTTAATCCCTTCCATTAGCTTTCACTCTCATTATGTATACTTTGCACCCGCTTTCAATAATTAATAGAATACGTTATTACTTATCCAATCACGTTTAAATGCATTTTTTCAACTTGTAGGGGATGACTCTTTATGTTACTAGAGTTTTTTCAAATAATGCAATAATTAAACTTAAGCAATGTTTCCTTATAGTATTATATAAGGGAAAGACGTTTTACAAAAGGGGCAAGATATGCAATATGGCTACGCCTTGCAATTTGGCTTGAAATAAGCTATTACATGATTTTGTAAAACAGCTGATTTTGTCAGGTTATGTGGTAGAACAGTTGCTTTAACGCAAAGGTTATGTTACTTTATTCATAATAACTGAAGTTACTTATTATAAAGTAAATAAAATTTTGTCTTTGTTGACCTAAGTAGGAATTGACCGGAAAATATTTCTGTTTATATTACTTATTACAGATTAATTTAACTAAATTAAATTTTACAATTTAACTTGACCATGGGATAAATGGCTCCCGAGCGCTCATTTTTTATTGTCTTGTGTAGGGGAAGCGGAGTAAAGGCACACAATCGCCAGGACCTTCCTCTCTCCTTAGTCTTGCAGTGCACATTACTGCATCGTTGATGGCTTTTACAGCAACTATCTGTTAGGCGTAGCATTGTGTTTGTACTATACACTTTGAAGCTCGTATTTCTTTTTTTACTAAGACGAGAGGCGAGTAATTGAATAATCTCTCCTACAAGCAGGCTTTGAAATACTTAACTTGAAAGAAACACATCACTATATGTAAATGTGCAAGGTTCTATGAATCGCTCTGATATTCAGAGTCCGGAAAAGCTTAACAAATACTGGCTGCATTATTCTCTCACTAAAACCTCTTTATTTGTTTGTTAATTAAAAGAAATTATTAGTCAACAACTCAAAACCAATTCATTTTGGGTCTGTCAGACTTGGCGCTAGTAGGCTAGGTGTGTTAAAACTCGGGGCGCCAGTGTCTCAGGGTTAATATCCCGTGTATTACTCCATATCAATGGCGCCCCATTTATCCCTTGAAGCACCAACTGCATAACTTGATATTCTAAGAGAAGGCGGCTAAAGAGCTGCTGCCGCAAAGGTCGCCTAATTCATACAAGTGGCCAACAATTCCTCCCCGATGCGACGTGACCTTCGGTGCCCGATCATACACACGTTACTGTGCCTCATGCGTTAACTGCCCGAGGTTCAGTTTCTCAGGCTGATCCTACTACGTATTTTACAAAGCACGAGATAGAGGGGTGTTGCGTATTAGTCCAACTATCATCATACCGAGTCTTTGTAATGATTCAATGTATAAACTATAACGCCTCTTAGTACCTTTGTCTTTATACGAATGCTGCAGGAGTTTGGATGTGCCTTGCTCTGGAGCCTGTACAAGGAGAAGTGGCATTGTCCACAAGTACACCTGGGCGTCTGCAAGCACTCCGTGGATACCCCATTCTCCTTTCTGCGCTGTAGGGCCTGTAATCGAATGAGTCCGATTGTTGAGCAGTAGGAACCAGGCCCTGGAGCCTGAACAAGGAGAAGTGGCATCGCCCACAAGTACAGCTGGGCGTCTGCAAGCACTCTTGGATACCCCATACGCCTTTCTGCGCTGTAGGGTCTGTAATCGAATGAGTCCAAACATTTAGCAGTAGGAACCAGGCCTTGGAGCCTGTACAAGGAGAAGTGGCATCGCCCACAAGTACACCTGGGCGTCTGCAGGCACTCTTGAATACCCCATACGCCTTTCTGCGCTGTAGGGCCTGTAATCGAATGAGTCCAAACATTGAGCAGTAGGAACCAGGCTCTGGAGCCTGTACAAGGAGAAGTGGCATCGCCCACAAGTACACCTGGGCGTCTGCAGGCACTCTTGGATACCCCATACTCCTTTTTGCGCTGTAGGGCCTGTAATCGAATTAGTCCAACCATTGAGCAGTAGGAACCAGGCCCTGGAGCCTGTACAAGGAGAGGTGGCACAAGTACACCTGGGCGTCTGCAAGCACTTCTTGGATACCCATTACGCCCTTCTGCGCTGTAGGGCCTGTAATCGAATGAGTCCAAACATTGAGCAGTAGGAACCAGGCCTTGGAGCCTGTACAAGGAGAAGTGGCATCGCCCACAAGTACACCTGGGCGTCTGCAAGCACTTCTTGGATACCCCGTACGCCTTTTTGCGCTGTAGGGCCTGTAATCGAATGAGTCCAACCATTGAGAAGTAGGAACCAGGCCTTGGAGCCTGTACAAGGAGAAGTGGCATCGCCCACAAGTACACCTGGGCGTCTGCAAGCACTCCGTGGACACTCCATACTCCTTTCTGCGCTGTAGGGCCTGCAATCGAATGAGTCCGACCATTGAGCAGTAGGAACCAGGCCCTGGAGCCTGTACAAGGAGAAGTGGCATCGCCCACAAGTACACCTGGGCGTCTGCAAGCACTCCGTGGATACTCCATACTCCTTTCTGCGCTGTAGGGCCTGCAATCGAATGAGTCCGACCATTGAGCAGTAGAAACCAGGCCCTGAAACGAGCTCCGTATCCGCCCAGGAGCTATACCCACCATTTTCGATCAGCCAGGATATCACCAAATAACTCCTGTAGGATAAAGGCCTACGACTAACTCGTATCCCTATACCGAGAACAAAATGGAATAATAGACGTTTAATGAATAAACGGGCTGCCTATTTTGGTTAAATTGGTTATTCCCACATCCCTTAACAAAGAGCCTTCTCTAACGATACAGTGTTACTATAACCCAGGTATTTTGGTCCTTGGAAACTCCTATCTTAAATTAGTTGGACCCTTCTTTTGTTAAAGATTCCACAATCCCTTTATGACTACAATCAAAATATAACAATGGGTAATTACTTTGTCCGTATTTTTAGTAACTATTCTTATCGCTTTTGCTTAATATTTCTTCCGACTATTTTTCTTTTTGGATATAAACCGAATTTGTTCTTTTGCCTCTTTCGTTTATGTTATAATATATATATATATATATATATATATATATATATATATATATATATATATATATATATATATCCTTATTATTTTCGTTTGTACAAATAAATTTTCGCAAGTCACTTGTTATTATATGTCATCCTATTAGTAAAGTGTAATATATAAATGCATGACTTTGTAAATTCATATCCAACACACCGGAATGTTTATAATGACTAATAAAGGATGACAGTGGTTAGAGTGAAGATTTAGACAAGTATTTGGTATAGTCCCGTTTGTCAATTATTACATATATCACATTATGTTGATGGCACTATATTGAATTATTTTGTTGTATATGAATACATACGACTTACAACTGTTATAAATATAAAAATCTCCCAATACGTCTAAGATTATAGAACTTAATTTTAAATTTAAATATTTTAAACGCTTCCCAAAATGCATTCTACTCCAAAACTATATTTGTTCACTTTAAGTAAACATAAATCGTTTTCAAATGGTAACAATTGTTCAGGCCAGGCACTCATCAATACATTTGTGTTTATGTATGAAAGCCTTAAGAAAGACAGCGTCGGCTGATGTGGGTTTACTGGAAGGCTTATTAAAAAGCATTTACAGAGGGAGTAACAAATATTAACATCAAAAGGCTTCTATAAATATTTATTGCCAAATACATTATTCATACATATTCCATTCGCCTTCAGAACTCTGCAATTTTGGTTTCCTCTATGACGTAAGTGCCACTCCGAAATGTCCAAATGCTTCTCACACACACGGAAGCAACATAAAATATTACTTAGAAGTGAGGTTTTCTGTTTACCAAATTGGTTTCCAGACGTGTCAATGAAAAGGCAACTTGTAAAACGCTTCAAGTGTCCACTTTAAAGTAAATATCCCTTAAGTAGTATCACCCTATTCTCAGCCCCATAGGTTTAATAATCTTATTGTAACTAATGAAGGCCATCTGCTTATAACTAATTATACCCAACATTTATTTAATATTATTATCGTATGCACCAAAATAAACAGAAATGAAACTGTTGTAAAATTTAATTTTATTTCATTTTATTCTATTTTTCTTGCTTTTACTAACACAAACAAGTAAAAAAGCTAAATCGGTTAGACTCAGGTATAAACATGTTCTATACGACACACATTCATTTTCAGGCAACATTCGTACCGTTCTTGAAAGTTTTGCATCATTTTGGTAAAAAGGCGTTCTTTGATGTTCCTTATATACTTGGTTATATTTTATACACGAAAGCCATTTAACTGTGTCAGAACACTGATCTTCTAAATTTGTCAACAACACTAATAATCACAGCGTTACTAAAAACGGCGAAAAATTGTTCCTAAAAACGTAACGAAGTGTGTGACAAACTTCGCCCTCCCTCACGTCCAATTCCAAATGAGCGAATATAATACTCTGAGATAAAAGTTTTCTTTGCAGTAGTTTGCCCAATGACAACATAAACTAACCTCGAAATGCATCAACACGAATACGCAGCAACAATCAAAAGTAGGCACAGCTAATCGAGAGGGCAACTACAGCTGTTCAGTTTCAGTACTGTTTTGGGGTATACTGTAATAGGTTTACAGGCTTTATATTGCATGTGCCTAAAAAGACTGACTATATACAGTAAAGCACAAATAAAGTTATTTCAAGGTATTCGGATCTGCACTAGAAAAGGTAAGATATAGGATATTATATTCGTAAATTGATACAATTATCTTTCGTTTAAAAATAATAACGCCTAAGAGATTTTCCAAATACAGTTTCTTCCAATAATAATTCAATAATTAAATTTATTGAATTAATTTTAGTTTTATAAGGGAGAAAAACCTTTCACAAAGGGGGCAAAATATGTTATATAGTTATCTCGATTCATTTGACTTAAAATAAGTGATAACATATGATTACAAGGAAAACCAGATTTTATGTAATCGGTTTTGCATTAAAGCAGCTGTTTTCACGCATAGATTATTTTACTTTATTTATAATAATAGTATTTATTAAAAAAAAGTAATAAAACAAAATTGGGCATTGTTGACCGAAGGAGGAATTGACATTAAAAATTTGTTTATTACTTATTTACATAAGAATATATTTAATTTTTTTAAAGAGAATATATATGCTAGAACATCGCCTGCCTCGGGACCTCCCATATCGAGAGGGTCACAGGTTGCAGTTATTCAATGATGGACTGGATTATTGTTGAATAAAATGACGGATTCACAAAGTTAGTCTTGTTAAACGCACACATTTCTTAAGTTGAAAAACCATTAGGAAATATGTGTTAAAATGTGCACTTGGAGTTTCTAATAATGTGTTATTTTTAATTACTCTGATCGTCCAAAACACATGAAAGGAAGGGCAACCCAAAGGCGGCCAGAGCAGTACATATATAACAAAAGCCGTGGATAAACACAATGCCCTTTCTTTCCACGACCTTATATATATCTCAATCTAAAGCCCAGCTTTTATTTTACGAGTTTGTTAGCTCTAAAGCTAACCATTATCTACGGCTTGAAACTAATGAAAGCTTTATTCCTTCTCTTGGCATTTTTACAAAAACATTTTTAAAACTTTTCTTGTATATTTGAATATTTGTTTTTATAAATACTAGAAATTGAAATCCTAAACGTTTTATATACACACACACACACACACACGTGCGAGCGCGTGCTCACACACAGACACACGCGCACGCGCGTCCGCATGCGCAGACACACACACACACACACACATATGTATATATATATATATATATATATATATATATATATATATATATATATATATATATATATTTATATATACTTCCAACAGCTTCAACCATACTAGAAAAATAAATATATAAATTTATTGATAAAGCTATATGCCATTGAAATATTTATACAACAGTAAATAGATAAACGTCACCTCCAAAACACACACAAACACACAAACACACACACACACACACACACACACACACACACTGTAACGGGATACAATTTAAGGGTCAGAATATAACTATTAAATTTAAATTGTTTAAAGTTGTGTAATTCATAAAAACAAAGAGTCAATCTAAAATATAATACCAAAGGGACATAAACAATGTTTAGATCCAAGATTATTAGACAAAGTCATTAAAAATGAGAAGGTTTTTTTTGTAATGAGACGCGAGTTAAAGAGAGTCAAAACCATGCTAGAGAGAAACCACCTACATTCGATAAGAAACATCAAGAAAAATGAAGAAAAAAGCAAGAATAGGAAAACCTCAACAAATGAAAAATAAAAAAAATTACATAGAAACAAAGGTCTTTGGACAAAGCATTATACCGGCGAAACAAAGCAATAACAAGCCCTGAAGGTATGACGTACATGGCCTGACTGTATCACTATCTCGTAAAGCCATTGTTATTGTTTGGAATCGACACTGGGGCAGGGGTAGTTTGAGTGTGGACAAAGAAAAAGAAAAAGAAAGTAGCATATTTGAAAAATAAACGAGTAAGGACGTCGATACCACTGCCCATTTTTAAATTTTGTCTCGGAAAAAGTGTAAGAAAATGAAAATTGCTGTGGTAAGGGAACAGTGGTGGTTCGGTAGAATGTAACCTGGTGCGTTACTAAATGCTTTTGGAGAGGCTACTTCCCCAAAAGCGGTATTTTAATTAACACCGCTTTGTGCTGCGTTTTTCTGGTTAAAGAGGTTTCGAAAGTTAACAAAAGTTTTAAAGTTGGATATAAAATTTTGAAAGATAATCAGTGACTAAAATTAAAAATAAACAGATGTAATATTTAAATAAAGTACAACAGATTGTTAGAGAAAACTTTTTATGAATGTAAATTCATAAATATGGACTAAATTATTAAGCAATAAAAGAAAATTAAATTAAAGGTAGTTAAGTACTAAGTTCGGAAAAATCTAAATTTCCGAATTTTGAAAATTTTAGATTTGCTAAAATACGTAAAGAGGAAAATTTGGAACTGAAACCAAGAAGTGGTACCTACGGACGTCAAGTTAATCACCAACAAGAAAACAGGAAAATGTGCGGAGAAAATTACCTGCCAGTTAAGCTCTTACAAATAGGTCTACTACAAGAGGAGATTCTAAACCAAAGATTAGAAGTTGATTCTCTCTCTCTCTTTCACATAAATCAGTGATTCTCAATCTTTTTCATTTCTTGTACCACTAAAATAATTTTTTCTAATGAAAAGTACCCCCTATTCCTTGACGTGGTTAAGAAATAGAGTGGTTGCCTGACTGCCTTGTAAGTAGGCCTAATGGGTGGAGCCCCGGGGCAACCGGCTGGTTATAGGATATTTTTGTGTGGGTAACACGACAGACGGTTCCCTGAAAGTTTCCTATCTTCTAATAGAAGACACATTCCTGCACTTTTATTGTCTCCCTAAATCTGGAATAGATGTTTCCCATCGCCTTCAATTCCTTGCTTTCAGTTGCACACAAACATACAAGCTCCACGCCGTTTCCCATCAACAACATGTCAACTACTAGTGTAACCTAGTGTTTGTTTCATAACTAAGGTGTGAAATATTGATACCCGCCATTAATGGTATTATTAAAGAAAACCACCCCACAAGCTTCTACGTACCCCTGGGGACACGCGTACCACAGCTTGGGATTACCACCCCACAAGCTTCTACGTACCCCTGAGTGTACGCGTACCACAGCTTGGGAATACTCCATAACAAGCTTCTACGTACCCCTGGGGGTAAGCGTAACACAGGTTGGGACTACCCCCTAACAAGCTTCTACGTACCCCTAAGGGTACGCGTACCACAGGTTGGGATTACCCCCTAACAAGCTTCCACGTACCACAGGTTGGGATTACCCCCTAACAAGCTTCTACGTACCACAGGTTGGGATTACCCCCTAACAAGCTTCTACGTACCCCTGGGGGTACGCGTACAACAGGTTGGGATTACCACCCACAAGCTTCGACGTACCCATGGGGGTACGCGCACCACAGGTTGGGATTACCACCCACAAGCTTCTACGTACCCCTGGGGGTACGCGCACCACAGGTTGGGATTACCACCCACAAGCTTCGACGTACCCATGGGGGTACGCGCACCACAGGTTGGGATTACCACCCACAAGCTTCGACGTACCCATGGGGGTACGCGCACCACAGGTTGGGATTACCACCCACAAGCTTCGACGTACCCATGGGGGTACGCGCACCACAGGTTGGGATTACCACCCACAAGCTTCGACGTACCCATGGGGGTACGCGCACCACAGGTTGGGATTACCACCCACAAGCTTCGACGTACCCATGGGGGTACGCGCACCACAGGTTGGGATTACCACCCACAAGCTTCGACGTACCCATGGGGGTACGCGCACCACAGGTTGGGATTACCACCCACAAGCTTCTACGTACCCCTGAGTGTACGCGTACCACAGCTTGTGAATACTCCATAACAAGCTTCTACGTACCCCTGGGAGTACGCGTACCACAGGTTGGGATTACCACCCACAAGCTTCGACGTACCCATGGGGGTACGCGCACCACAGGTTGGGATTACCACCCACAAGCTTCTACGTACCCCTGGGGGTACGCGCACCACAGGTTGGGATTACCACCCACAAGCTTCGACGTACCCATGGGGGTACGCGCACCACAGGTTGGGATTACCACCCACAAGCTTCTACGTACCCCTGGGGGTACGCGCACCACAGGTTGGGATTACCACCCACAAGCTTCGACGTACCCATGGGGGTACGCGTACAACAGGTTGGGATTACCACCCACAAGCTTCGACGTACCCATGGGGGTACGCGCACCACAGGTTGGGATTACCCCCTAACAAGCTTCTACGTACCCCTGAGTGTACGCGTACCACAGCTTGTGAATACTCCATAACAAGCTTCTACGTACCCCTGGGAGTACGCGTACCACAGGTTGGGATTACCCCCTAACAAGCTTCTACGTACCCCTGGAGGTACGCGTACCACAGGTTGGGATTACCACCCACAAGCTTCGACGTACCCCTGGGCGTACGCGTACCACAGGTTGGGATCACCACCCACAAGCTTCTACGTACCCCTGGGCGTACGCGTACAACAGCTTGGGAACCACTGACATAAATTAAAATTAAATTTAACAATTTTGGGAAAAACAAAAATATTAACAAATTTAATTGTGTTTAAAAAAATAACTTTTCACAAAGTATAAATGGATAACGTAGTGACTTTGTTCTAGGTATAACAGCCTTTTATGACGCCATTTTGATTTCGTTACAGAATCAAGGTGGCGGACACAAAATAGTAAATAAGAAAATAAAAACAGGCTCCAAAATATATTTATGATTTCAAGGATATTATTTAGAGTAAATAAATAGATTGGTTTATGATAAATTAAAAATGTTGTAGATAATAAAGTCGATTTCAGTTTTAAAATGCAAAAAATTAGAAACAAAAAATGATATAATTTAAAATTAAAATTGCAAATAATTTTGAAAATTTATACAGACAATATAAATATTTGTTTCAACTTGAAAATAAATAGTAAATACTCGTAAGTCTATTATAGACAGGTGTATAGTTCAAGATTTAATTTCGGTATTCCAAACATATGAGATTTATGTAATTAATTCAAATGTAATATTTTGTTTTTTTATTAATATTCCATTTCTTGTGTTAATTCTAAGAATACATGTTAGTTCTGCAGAATGTCTATATCTTACGATTTTATTTTGGTTTTCAAATATCTGGGATTTCTGATTTATTTTTATTACTTGATAGGAAGGAATTCTAATTAGTTTGATTTTTTCAAATGTGTTTGTGTTTTATGATTTAAATTAATTTAACTGTGTTTTTCATGTTTTGTTTTGGAATTTGCATAGTGTAGGATAGTCGGATATGATATAAATATTAAATATGCTTGTTATTGAAACAAATCGGTTTTTAAAATAAGTTTATTTGGTTCCTAAATGTTGATGTATAGGTCTTGGTGATATCATGTCTGAATTAACCGTTTCTATTGATTGATTCTAAATTAAATTTGATTATTTCCATTTTCATAACTATATTTTTGGATAAATTTTGAGTTAATTTTGAATTTTAGTTATGTCTGTTACACACATACTTTTAGATTTCATTTCCCCTAATAAGTTTAGTCGTGGTCTAATTGTCTTCTTTTCCTCCATAAACTATATTAACACACACGAAGCGAACAAAAGAGCCTTTTAATAACAACACATTCCTTAGAGTAATTAAAGTTCCGTGACAAAGGAATTGTGCTCCAGAAAAGCCATTGTGAAACTTTGTTGAATGCCACTACATTGCTTGAATGCCGCCATTTTCCTTTAAGAAAACGTATAAAAACATGTAATTTCACTGGTAACTTAGAAGCACAGGAAGTTTTTCTAGATTTAGCATTAAATGGAAAGCATTATTATTTAGATGATACCGCATTCCTGGTTTTGTTTATATGTTTTAGAAAGACCTGGCAATATATTTGTCAGGAAGTTGCAAAAAATTTAAAATAATTAATACCTAAATACAGAGTAAACCAGCGCAAACAAACAGAAACCTACCAATCGCAAAATGACAGAGATAACTGAATTTATTCTAAAACGTCAAGTCACTTTTAACATAAACGAAATGATTGAATAAAATATTTAAAAAGCAAAGGAATACATGAAAAAAAACGTTAAAAAATTAACTAAAATTATAGTAGATTATAACGTTTAACGCCCAGCTCAAAATTTAGATCCCAATTTTTGATTACCTTCAAGTAACTCATACCTTTACTTAGCAAGTCGCAAAATTAATAAACATAAACCAGATGCCCTATCAAAAATAAAACAAACAGCTCAAAACAAAATATGAGTTATAGAAAATTTAATACAACCGTTGGAAAAACTAACCTTTGTGAAACTAACCAACGAAAGCTAGAGCTAAATTCGAAAAGAGTTCATATATCGACGCACATACGCCTCGAACATTTCCTGCCATAAACAAAATTAAGCTTGTTATTCAAACCAGCTTTGCTAAATCCACGGCAGTAATTGTAAGCACGGTGCGTGCAGTAGCAGAACGACTAAATTCCGGTGTCGATGGACTTCGTAATGTCTTTGCTTTTATAAATGTTTATATTCACTTTAATAGCAGTCGTAAAGCGGAATTACTTTCCTTGTGTTGCATTGTCATCCCAAAGCTGCGCGGGAATTGTTTCTCTATTATAATTAGAAACAAGTAATGTAATAAAAAAAAATTTTAATGCCAATTACTACTTATGTTGACAATTTTTTTTTTAAATTTCAGTTACTTATTTATAAATAATTGCAATTATAAAAATTAATTTAACATATTATATGCGTTTAAATAGCTGTTGTGCCACATAATCTAAAACATATCAGCTATTCTTTTAAAATCATATATTATTACTTATAATAAACGAAATGGGACGAAATAACTATATTGCATACCTTGCGCCTCTTGTGAAAGGTTTTTTTCCAATATAAAACTGAAATTAATTCAGTTCAAATTTAATTAATAAGCAGATTTAAATTAAATTAAATTTAATAATAAACAGAGAAGACACTGATGAAGGTCGCAACATAGCGATCGGAAACGTTCTGTCTCAGTAAGTTTTAACAAATTTACAAAATTTGAAGTTCGGATAGTCATAAACTATTTTTAATGTAATTAATAAAGATTCACCGAACGTAATGAACTTCAATATTTAAGTAATATTACAGATATTTGACTTCAAAATTACAGATATTTGAAAACACTGTATTAACATCAGGTGTAATCTACTACAAGCTATCGTTACAAAGGGCAATATTTGGCCGATAGAAACTGCGTGCGTACACTGCCTTTACTCTAGAGTCTTGCGATGTACGCTTCGTAAATATACCACGTAACAGTTTAAATGCTTCAGGGTGGGCGTTGGCTAGTATGTAAGTAAGTTTTTTAGTAAAACTCCTTATAACAATAGTTAAGGATGTTAAAATTTGTCATAATAAAGTTAATGGTATGAAGATTTTTACATATATTCTCCATGATTTAGCTTTCGAAATATTTGCTTGAGTTATCAATAAACCACAATAGCCGTTGCTAGAAATATTTGCTTGAATGATCAATAAACCACAATAGCCGTTGCTAGAAATATTTGCTTGAGTTATCAATAAACCACAATAGCCGTTGCTAGAAATATTTGCTTGAGTTATCAATAAACCACAATGGCCGTTGCTAGAAATATTTGCTTGAGTTATCAATAAACCACAATAGCCGTTGCTAGAAATATTTGCTTGAGTTATCAATAAACCACAATAGCCGTTGCTAAAAATATTTGCTTGAGTTATCAATAAACCACAATAGCAGTTGCTAGAAATAATTGCTTGAGTTATCAATAAACCACAATAGCCGTTGCTAGAAATATTTGCTCGAGTTATCAATAAACCACAATAGCCGTTGCTAGAAATATTTGCTTGAGTTATCAATAAACCACAATAGCCGTTGCTAGAAATATTTAAACATGATGCTTGTAACCGTCTTTGTTAACCAAATTTACATTAACTGAGTTTAAATATTTGTAGCAAGGTTTAATGTTCTCTAGTGATTATACTTCCGCTACTTTGCACTCTATAGACTGTTTTTATTTATATTATTACCAGACCCTTCCCCTGTATTAAAGGTCAGTAAATGCGTTGCTTGAACGATTAACTGTAAAAGAAAGGGATCAATAAAATCTTTTCCAAACTCAACAAAAACGTTGCAATTTTCCTAATAAATTAACGTCCGTGTTACAAGTTTAAGTTACTTCCTTATGCTAACATTAAAAGTATTTTAAAAACTTTTAAAATCAAGAAAATTTACTACATGAAAATGGTATGTTTTTGGTCGAAACGTTCATTCTGAGTAGACGGATAGCTTTTGTTTTGGTAATCAAATAAAAATTCTTTGTAGGAATGAAAACAATCTTTGAACTTTGTGCATAAACAATTGTTGCCGCGGAACCCACCGTAGCTTGTCTCGAGTTGGACGGATTTTTGACACATATCAATAAATGTTTAAAACTATGAGTAAATCTCCGTCCCATTTTTTTAAACCATAATGAATACTATTTCTACTATGCTCTATTAGTTCTGTTTGGTTTATATCTGTCTGTCTGGGTGGAATTTTGCAATGGAGTTTAAGCTAATTCAATGAGCTAGAGATCTGAAATTTTACACATAGGTCAGAATTAGATGACAATGCAATGTACACTCGGTTTCTTGTCACTACATTTGTTTAAAGAAGAATTTCGGTGTTGACGTAGAGACTTGAATTTCTCCAAATATATGTCAGAACTAATAATAACCTGATATTCCTTCTGATCCTTTTCCCCAAGATTGTTTAAGCAAAGTAAATTTGATTGACGTGCTACAGAGTTGAAATATTATGTACAGGTCAGGACTGGATAGTAATGCAAGACTAGCAGTTTAAACTTTATTTGCTTAAAGAAATTAGATTCGCTTCTTCAATAACAGATCTAGAAGTAAGGTTGTATTCTAGAGTTACACTTCCGAAACTTTATGCTTACAATCCATGTTTACGCTACCTAAGAAAAAATTGAATAGAGAACGGGTTCAAGTTTACAAAATATGATTAACAAAAAATAACATTAGTTATTAAAAATCTCTTTAAATATATAGTTTGAACTTCCATAAGCAATGAATATTTGTATGCAAAAGTAAATGTACGAGAGAGCCTTAAACCACGCAAGTTTATAGAGCCTTCTAAAACAGCCTGCCCGCCCTACTTAATCACAATGACCCTCCTTCGAACGGCCTTATTTATACTTATCGTCCTCTAAATCCAGGCCTTTATTTTACAGCTCCTCCGTAGCCATTAACTATATCTACAAAATAAGAGATCCATCACTTTCCTCAGATTTATACCCATTCTATCTATCTCGTCGGTTAACCTTCTACTAATACTTTCCTTGTAATTCTAATTACTAACAAACTCCATCTATGGCATGTTGTTCCTAATATTGAATAATTGGTAAAAATTTAGATTTCTATAGAACATTACTGTTTCGAAATAATAACTAAATGAAGACAAATGTATTTTAACGTCATAGGGGACAGAACTATTTACGTAACGACTTCAATAAAATTATTATTTTTTTTATTTATTCATCTTTACATACTGAAACCTATAAATTGGTTTGAAAAGTTCACCTACTGAACAGAACACGTATAGTGATGGATTCATATCTTGTATAGAATATTACATCCATAAACGTATACGTACATAAGCACTCATACAGCTCTCTCTCTTTCTCTCTTTCCCTCTCTAAGTCTCACACTCTCTCTCACTCTCACAAACTCTCTTTAACACTCGTTCTTTGTCTGTCGGTATGTCTCCCTCTCCCTCTCTCTCTCTCTAACTCTCACAAACTCTCTCTAACTCTCACTCTCTGACTGTCGGTATGTCTCCCTCTACCTCTCTCTTTTTCTCTGTCTCTCTATCTGACTATCTATCTGTCGGTCTCCCTCTCTGTCTGTCTGTCTATCTCCCTCTTTCTCTATCTCTCTCTCTGTCTCTCTCTCAAAGTATCACACTCTCTCTATAGAAAGTTAAATCGGACATATTTTTAGGCACATATTTTTAACAAAGGATTTCATAGCAATATATTTCTAAAATGTCTTACTTAGGTTTAGATATGGCAATGTTGGGATACGATACATGCTCACCATCGATATTTGAGCCGATAAAACTTCAATTAGCCATGGAGTTATAAATAAATCAATTCGAAATTTTTATATGATCAAAATACAAATGTTTTCCTAGAACTCAAACTTAATTTGAGAGCAAATATGCATTATTCTGCATAACGAAACATTACAAATATGTATTTAACAATAATTTTAGACAATAATATTATGAAAGTACAGTAATCGAATCAAGCAGTTTACACATTCCCAACACACACAAGATAAATTGTTTAGCGTGTTTGTAGAAGTGTTCGTGTACCTAATATAAATAGAGAACGTTTCTCGTTTGTTCATTGTATAATGCGTCCACTAATAATAAATGCAAGATAAATATTTCAAAATTATTGTTTGCCTTTTTTTTATTTATCAAACAAAGTGTATTAACAAAATATTACAATATCTATTAACTAATAAAATACAAAAGAATAATTGTCTACAACTAACTGTTATCTACTCCTTAATGATGGCATTTACATAATGTTAGAGATATTGCAACTGGCGAAGTGTGAATTTGTAACAGCCTTCAAGATGCATTAAGGGAATGTCGCCCCTGTAATACCATACTCACACTTTATCGAAGTAAAAGGGGACAAATGGACAACAGAATTGCCCCAAAATAGTTGCAACTGGTACTCTCATATTTCGCAAACTATAATACGCGCAGCGTCTTCCTGCAAGTATTGTTGTTGTAACAGGTTACGTGCTTTTTACAGATCTCACCGAAAACTAGTACCTACACAGCCTACAATGAAAGCTGGTTAAGATATATTCTCTTAGGGTATTACAATAACGGGCCACCGTATTATGCAACTCAATCCTTACCCAAGTTTCAAAGCTTCATGTTTACAATCTAGGTAAACGAAATGGCCTAGCGATGCTACTATTTGTTCCCATTCCCATCCGAGGATCTTCAAGCCCCTTCCTTAAACCTGCTTATTGCTTTATATGTTTATTTATCCTTTTTATTACAAATGGCTGCAATAAGAAGACATCCTTTTATACACTGCCAGTGGTAATATCTACGTCAGTTATACAAGCCTGTATAAGTGACGTAATAGAGGGTTTTTATATCGCTATTGTTATAGGAAATAGTAAACTATAGTCATACTGGCTCTTTCCTAGTAATGTAAGTGTAAAAAAACAGTTGAATCCAATGATCATTGAGGCGTTACTAACATACATGCTGTATAAAAACTTGTAGCAGTTGTTCTGGAGCAGCAAGTTATTCCATTACCAACACTATAAGATTGAATAATCCCGAAAGTCGGCTCGCGACCTAATAAGTCTTGTATGTACGCTGCTATTATTTCACACACACTCACACTCACACGCACACACACACACACACACACACACACACACACACACACACACACACACACACAAACACACACTCACACACACACACACACACACACACACACACACACACACACACACACACACACACACACACACACACACACACACACACACACACACACACACACACACACACACACACACACACACACACACATACACGCACGCACATACACACACTCACACACACACACACACACACACACACACACACACATACACGCACGCACACACACAATCACATACACCCACCCACCCACACACACAAGGGTGTTTATTTTTAATTAATAATCAAGTTTATTATTAGTTAAAATATATACTAAGCCATTCAATCCAATGACGTCACCATTTACAAAATAAAACACAAACCCACTTTTTATTTAAAATTCTATTAGGAAATGTGCAATTGAATCTAGCGTAGGGCAATAAAACCGGAATGCTATTATCAATAAGCTTCTAAATTAATATCGTACGACGATTCAATACCCTTCCTGGTCTAACGACTTTGTAAGTAATATTAAATGGTTACGAGATCTCTTTCAATGAGTTTCTTGATTAACTTGGTTAAGCAAAAATATTTCAAATCAATCTCATGCAAAATGTGAAAAATAACCTCCTTATTGATTATCGTAAATACAAACAATTGTTTTCTTAATATAAGAATTATTTTTTAATCATATTCTATGGTACGGGACGGTTTTTCCTATTTGGTTCTTAAAAGGATATCGGACCATTGGTGGCGCTGCTAGTCAATATTGCCAATACACCAGTGCAAAGGAATTCAGAACCTCGTAAAGACTCTATCAATCGTGGCTCGAGATATGCGCTTGACTTCCTCGGGCAAAGCTTTAGGACTAGCAGGTTCCTGGGAGGATGTTTGAAAACCTCGGTCTTCAAATAACCTCTCAGTAAGAAGTCAGAGGAGATTAAGTCAGGAGGTCTTGCTGGCCACTCAATGTCTCCTCCTCGAGGAATCATTCGACCAGTAAATATTTGCCTCAAAATGTTTATTGTCATACGGGCAGTATGAGCTGTAGCACCGCCCGGCTGAAACCACTCTTTTTCGTGAGCTCGCTCTTGTAATGGAGGTTCAAAAAACTCCTCAAGTTTCTCGTGCCTTCCTCCTCAAAAATATATTGGCCTATGATATCAAGTCGTGAGAACGAGCACCAAACAGTACCACGTCCACTATGGAGATGCTTTTCACGAAATACCTTTAGGCTGTTTTCACTCCAATATCAGCCATTTTGTTTATTTACACCACCAAACAGATGAAAATGCGATAATGGCGTCTGATTGAAGAGTTTCCAAGATGATTTAACACGGTTTCTTAAAAATTTGCCAATTATGTAATGACAGTTCTTGGGCAACAACCATTGATACTAATGCAAATGGTGGTCCATGTGACTCTACGCACACTACCGTCAGACCGTTGAAAAGCGGCTGCATGTTTTCCAGCTGATCGCTGAGTAAACATAAACAAGGCAGATTCAATGTGTTTCTTCAGCCAAAAGCTTCAACATATGAATAAAAAATAAAATATTCTTCTTTATGAGATTGTTACATTTAACGCTGTATACAGATAGTGAGTAAGATATTTGAGATAAACTAAATTTGGAAATTTCCAATACCTTGTATTGATAATGTACCCCAATACCTTCATAATCCTATACAAGTATATGCATTATTACTCATTATATATATAACACGAATCACATAGTTTTTAGGTATAAAATGCTCACTTTGCCTCACGGTATTTATTTATATTTTAGTTGCAACTCTATTATAAATAGCTAACATAAAGTTTATTTATGTTTTTATCTAGCCTCCGAGAGAAACTATAGGGCACAAAGGATTAAAACAAAAGTTTTTTTAATAACCAGGCATTCCTTGGGGTAATTAAAGTTTGACGGCAAAGTCATTGTGCTGCATAAAGGCGTTATAGAACTTTGTGCGTGGCGTACATGTCTCACATTTCTCTGCGCACAATACATTTTTATTATTTTACTAATTCAGACTAAAAGTTTGTTTTGGGGTTTTTACAAACACAGTTACTATAATCACGAATAAACTCCAGACAAAGTCTACGTACATTTCCATTACCAAGTCATCATTAGATGTACGGTAAAATCTTATTCTACTTATGTAAAAGTAGGCAATCTGCTTACTCATCTGGTGCGTACGTAGATATCAATTGTGTTTGCTAGATTGCTAGTTTGGATAAATATATTACATAAGGTCAACAATTTTGGAACACGCGACTAGATGCTCTACCTGTAACAAAAAAAAAAAAAAAAATATATATATATATATATATATATATATATATATATATATATACAAAGTTTTATTGATTCAATGTGTCAAAACTACATACATAATCATTTGCAAGGAAAAAACGTTATGATATTTTTTGTAATACATTTTTAGCAAACATTTCTAATTAGTTCTGGTTGTTCTAACTTCTATATTTAGTTCGTAATAAATTCGGCTAACGGAATATTTAACAATAGTATATAGAAACAAAGTTTAAAGGAAAATAAATTATTCTAAATTCATATTTCTAAAAACGTTTTCTAAAAAAAATTCATATTTCTGAAATGTGACACTACAGAGCACGAAGAGAGACTAAAACTGTTAGCCAATACTTTATTACTGAGAGACTAAAACTGTTAGCCAATACTTTATTACTGAGAGACTAAAACTGTTAGCCAATACTTTATTACTGAGAGACTAAAACTGTTAGCCAATACTTTATTACTGAGACCGTTACTCTGACACAGAGACGGTCATGTGTTGCTCTTCAATAAACGGAAACCTCTAAATAGGAAATACCAACAAAGCAGACAGTTCAATCATTTTAAAACTTAGATCACGTTTCTTCTCTTTCTACATAATTTTAAACGAAAAATTGTAAAAGAACTTGATAAAAGCATGTTTTTAAGTAAATTTATATGTAAAAGCTTATTCAAGTATTTTTTTTTAATATGAATTTATTAGGAAAACAAGCAATATAAGCAAAAAGGTTTAAACTCGATTCCTGCTTAGGCAATACAAAATTATTTTAGTTACTTTTTAATACATAAATACAATTTGTATAAATAAAGTAACATAACCTATGCGTTAAAAAACCTATTCTACCATATAATATACAACAAAAAATCAATTATTTTATGAAATCACATGTTATCACTTATTTTAAGCCAAATGAGACGGAATAACTATATTGCATACCTTGCCCCTTTTATGAAATGTTTTCCCCAATATGAAACTATATTTAATTAATTAAATTTAAGTAATGGATTAATTTGAAAAAGCTCTATTACCATCAACTGTCATCCTCTACAAGATTTAAAAAAATTGTATTTGAATTTAAGTGGATAAATAAAAAGTACTTTATTAAACCTTGAACATTTGTACATAAAATATATTAGGAGAGTGGGAAATAATAGAAGGAATTGAGTAAAGAAATGTTTGTTCGTTTAAAACAAAAATCATAAAATAACATTTATACAAATCTATTGCTATTTTGTAAATATTAGATTTAATACAGGGTGTTTCATCAACATATACAGAAACTTTAGGAGCTCATTCTACATGTAAAACGTTTATATAATAATGGGACCGGAAATGATCGTTCTCGAGTTACGCCTAGTAAAAGAAGATGCCACCTGGATTTCAGCTCACTATGTAAAACTCTTTCTGAAATTCTAATAAGTTATATTTGAGGGGCGAATTCAAATGTTTCTTACGGTTTATGACCTGATAAATTGAATAAAACAGGTAAGTTGAGTAGTTTTCGCAAAAACCCGCGTAATATGTAAAAAAAAGTGAAAAACGATTTTTTTCATCCCTAGGCAACAATAACTTTGTCATTTCACCATGAAACAGATCAAAAATTTTATTCTGAATAAAATTCTGAACAAAAGTGTGTAAATAAAGAACAGTTTTTAACAAAACTCATTATAACAATAACAAAATCTATAAAAATAAACACATGATTTCCGAAACTATGCATCTGGCCTAAGTACAACTCTGTAATATAGCAGCATCTGTGTATTGTAATGTTTCGTGCTTGCTATGTTTTCGTATCACTAAAGTATGTAACTTACTTAGAAAATTGTCAGATGTTTTCTAATTTTATTAATTTTTTTTTCTGTGAGTGAAATTAAAATATAACGTGATATATATATATATATATATATATATATATATATATATATATATATATAAATATATATATGTGTGTGTATATATAATTTTATTATTTGTTTCCAATGGATTTGAGAATACCAAAGCGTTATTCCATGTTTATATAAAGCTGTCACTGGTTAATGCTGGAGGTACAGCTTGGGACGGTGTTGTTGGAAAACTTGTCAAGGAAACCACGCAATGAAACGTTCCTTTCCGCCCGGAGCGATCGATTAAACCCAATCCCCCATTATGACCAAAACAACAGCTAATTTACTCACGGCAGAATATTGTTTACTTGCTTTAGAATTTTGTGAAAATAAAGTCCTTTCATCCGGTGACGTCAATGTTTTTCGCCCGAAAAACTCGTTTTATTTCGTAGCTGTTTCATGTTTTATTTTCCAATGGCTGTTTCATGGAAAATATCCAGTAATATAGAGCACAACATGTAAACAAAAATAATGATATCAGTATATATTTATATTTAATAGATTAAAAATATTTCAAAAACAAGAATACTTTTATTGCATATATTATTCATATAATAATTATTGCATATATCTATATATATATATATATATATATATATATATATATATAATTTTGCATATATATATATATATATATATATATATATATATATATATTCCCAATATGTATTCTTGTGTATTAATAAAGAAATAAGACAAAATACGAATACAAGAATAAGTATTGAATTTACAATTCAAAGCTTTTCGTTGGCAAACAGTACCAACATCATCAGGAATATTAAGGAATTAAAATCAACATATGTTCAAACCTAGATCAAATAAACAGGGCTGCCAAATCTATTACAATGTTGTCAAACTTTTATTTTGCTGCCATAACATTACAAACACTGAATATAGTATAACATTTAGATTTTACTTGTAATTGTTCATTTATTAACTCATTATTAGTATTATATTTTTGTATTTCTAAAGGCTCATAAATATTCATTCTCAGGCTTTGTTAATTTCTTTTACAAGTATCATATTATCTACATTAGGAAGTATGTGATTATTATTAATACAATTCAATTAATAATTATTATTGAATTTTAAATTCAATAATTATTCTTGTATTTGTATTTTGTCTTATTTCTATATATATATATATATATATATATATATATATATATCCTTGCACAGAAGGGAGCATTCAACTGAATGGAATATCCAGTTGGAAAATTAAAGTACGCAATTAACTATGTAATGCAGTGTAGGCCAATCCTACTTACTAGCATTAAAGTGATGTATAGGCTCTTCCCTTGCACAGACGGGAGCATTTAACTGAATGGAATATTCAGTTGGAAAATTTAAGCACGCAATGAACTATATAATGCAACGCCATTAAATATTTCCAAATTAATTGCATTGAAATGAAAGTTTTATTTTAATATTGGAAAGGCAAGTCTAAAGAGAACCAAACGTTATTCCGCCAGTACCTTTAAGCACTAAATAAACCTTTTATCACATAATAAAGAGACTTTTGCCCACCATCACTTCAACGCCCGCTCAATATAACACTAAGCTACTTCATATCTCTATAGCAAAACTCTACGACATTCCTACTTGTAGATGACCTCGGTAGACACATCGCGTGCCACCAAACCAATACTACTTTTTCCAACCAACTGATTTATATACATTTAGGTTTTTTAAGATTACCATCCTTATATTATTGGTATTCGGCAATGAAACTTTTATCACCATACTGATGCCTCAAAGGTTCAGGATTCAGGCTAGGAAATGAAGTGGTCATACACTGGTGTATTACAGACATCGTGATATTTGCACCTTCTTGCCGCAATATAAATTATAGCTGAATGATTAATCCTATGATTACTTGTTACACAAATCATATTATAAATTCTAAACTTTGTTGATTTTATTTATAAATGGTTACTCAAGACTGATATCGAGAAAACTTTAAAAAAAACATTTGCCAGAAGCTAAAGTAACACCACAAATGAGACCACAATATCCATTCAGTAAGGAGCATCGCCAGCTTGATTAAAGTCCTACAACAATGGAATTGCGCTGACATATGAGACTCTATTTGTAATGACATTGTGTAGCATTAGTTAGATTGGTTTCTGTCCGAGCAGTAAATATTTTTATTAATATTCTAGACTTGTATTCTATTACAAAAAAAATAATAAATATTTAACCCACTGCATTAGAAAGTGCTATAGACAAAAAACCTCTTTCTGCTCCTCAAGACTATATCAATCTTCCTAAATTTAGACCTACACTCCAAATATTTCTAGCAAACAGAATTACGGTGATTTATATTCCAGTACATTGTTTAAATATATTTCCATACATTTGTATATATATATATATATATATATATATATATATATATATATATATATATATATATATATATATCATCTTCCTGTAAAACATGTCCAAATAGTTTTATTTAATTGCACTAGTCTAAAAAAGCTTATTAAGTATTACAAATACTCTGTGAAAATATGTAAATTTTGTGTTTAAAAAATTTGTAAAAATAAATGTTTCTAGTTTTGTAACTGAAACTAGTAGTAATCAATTTATTTAGAGAAACTTACACATGGTTTTTTCCAAGTTAAAAATTATTGACATATAATCAAAATGGCGGGGGAGGACACGACTGTTCCGCGTGACCAACCATATAATCCCTAACTCTATACATTCAGTTTATCTTGTAACCCACCTGTAGTTTATCATTAGATGTATGCTTTTTAATTTGTTTATAAAAAATCACAACTACCTTTATTATCCTTATACCTTGCGGATACGCGCCGGGTCATTTGTTTTCTTTAATAATTGTATCTTAGGACTTAACTCAGGCAGACTGACTGTCTGTTTGAATCGTGATAAACAAGACAGGTTACATTACATTTCTCGTTTGTGTTTACAAATAAGATTTAATTTTGAAACAATTAAATATTACACTTGAAACATTTTTTTTTACATGTTTAACATCGTAAATTAAAAACTATAAAAAGTACACGTAATTTACAATGTTTTGACAGAGCTAGGTTAATGAACGCTGGAATTGTATATTTCCTGATTTGAATGTAACGAAAAATTTAAAAAATAAAATTAAACACATACCTTGGCTATCATTTGAACTTACTTGCTTGATGAGCTTATATCATAACTTACACAGGTTTACTTTTATAACGTCGTTAAATTTTGAAAATAATAAACCAAACGTAGCCACAGCCCCTTATAAAACATTTCCCAGCTGTTATTAAATTTTGAAATCAAATCATTAAATGTTTAACACAAAATTATAACCATTGCAAGTCCATGTCATCCTCCGTCCAGCACAGCTAGTGAAAGTTAGAAATAATGTATTTTTTTCACGGTAACCTAGCACATGGGTCCGAGTCCCCAACCTTATACATTCAGAAAAGGTTTCTTATTGGTTTACGTATTTATTATGGCGTCCACTTGTCTAGCTTTGTCATCAAACATTTTTAGAAACATAAGTTTCTTTTAAACTTGGCCGATTTTTACATTAATTTACATAACAAATATTTATGCAATATGTTGAGGTTCTAAGGAACATTTTACAGCTTGTTACAGTCTGCTTCTCTGTAGTGGTGGCAGGACATTTACTCAATCGCACTTTCCGTAAAGCCACTTTATACTACGTCTCCGCTACGATTCAAATTAACAAACCCTTTGAGCCCATCGGATAAGGCACGCAGTTAAAGGAAGGACGTCGGAAACGCGTCAACTACATCGGAGAGGACTTCGTAAGAAAAGCGGGGATGTGGTTGAAATATATATAAATAGCATTTTGCATGTTGCTAGCTCTAATGTCTTTCCATTTATATTTTGTAACAAAATGTCCTTTACTTTATAAGAGAGCGATCTGAACGCATTATTCTTTAATATTAAAGAATTTGAGGAAATAAATCTTGACAACAGTAAAGTGTAACAAATGATTTCATGTACGCGAGTTACGGCATAGTCTCGTCTCGAAGTCAACGAACGAATATTGTTTCCAACTTTTTAAACCATTAATTTTAATATAACGTTCTATTTAGGGACTTGCTTCATTTTAGAAACAGGATAATATATTATTAAGTCTGTTTCCGTTTATTTATATACAGTGTGTTATTCCTATATAAAGTGTTGAAGGTATAACGTTAAAGGTGTAAACGACTTAAAGTATGAAATTTGGTTTATATAAAGTGTGTGTCTTAAAACCAGTTAAAATAGTAAACTACTCCTGATGATGCTCGAAGTGTAGTTAGAAACAAGCTTTGAATATTTAGCTGCTATAAGAAATACTTGTTTGTTTGTGTGTGTGTGTGTGTGTGTGTGTGTGTGTGTGAGGGGGGATTGTATTTAAATACTAGATCTTCACGAGTGCAGGATCTTCAACAACGCGCATGCGCGTGACGTCACAGATGGAGGGTTAACTGTACCAGAGGGGGAAGTAAAATAAAATTATTACCAAATCTATCCTGACTGGATACTTCGTACGTATATTTTAATAAAAATAGATATTAATGTTGAATAAAATTATTACCAAATCTATCCTGACTGGATACTTCGTACGTATATTTTAATGTAGGTATAAAAGGAAGAAAACTCACTATGTGAAAATTAAATTTAACTTTGCCATTTTTATTCAAAAGATATTTATAAATTTGTTATAATACCTAACCCATCACAACAAATAAAATTCATTAAAACTAGAATGTTTCAAGAAAAAAATTAAAATGGAAATTCGGGATTTGAACCCGTAACTCACGAATAGTATGCCTGTACCTTAACCATTAGGCCACGGGTTTCTACTGTTATTGTTGATACAGTTTCTCTTATTACATTGTGGCTCATAGCTTCCCCTACATTCTCTCCCCTCTCAAGGAACCGAGTTGAAGGTTGCGCATGCGCGTTGATGGGATTCCTGCACCGGTGAAAGTTTACTGTATTTAAATATGTGGATATTTTATGTCTTTCTGTAATGGCATTGAAATTATTAGTTTTAAAAGTGGTAAAAATAATCGAACATTTAAAAATGTCTGGACTCAAACAGAAAAAGGGCATTTAAATAGGGAATTAACGCCAGTGATAAGCGAGGGTCCGTGGTCCTATAAGGTGTGAAGATACATTTAGAATGTGAAAACCCTAATAGCCACAATAAGACCGTATCTTAAGGCTGAAGGAAGCAGCACTTTCGTCTGTCTAACTAAGGTATAACAAGGAATCATAAAACCTGTCGTAAGTTAACCTATTTTAGAAACTTTTCAATCGTTTTATACGTTTTTATTATTAGTCCTAATTTAAAAAAAAAACGTTTATCTATGAAAAATACGACGATATAAGACATGTAGATAAATCGGTAATTCAAGTTAGAAGCAGGTAACAACAGTGCAGGGATATTTTACTTGGAGGTAAGATGTCTTGATTTATTCCAATAGCTGCTAAACCGCTTGTGCTAGCTTTGCTATTAATAGTGAGGTGGGTTTAATTTGCATACCCGTGAATAGGTCTAAAGTAAAATATATCCTATCAAATTAAACAAAAATTTGACTCAGGATTCGATACCAAAGGCGTCGTCATCAGTTAGAATAAGAACACGAATTGTTCCCTATAGTCAGTCAGTCAGAGAAGGAGGGGGTTTGGTGGTGTCTGTCTCCGACAATGGCTGCAGGTAGGAATATGGGGAAAGGGCTTCTGGTAGGGGCTGGATGTGCGAAGGGCAAAGTTCCCTATAGTCAGTCAGTCAGAGAAGGAGGGGGTTTGTTGGCGTCTGTCACCGACAATGGCTGCGGGTAGGAATATGAGAACAGGGCTTCTGAAGTAGGGGCTGGATGTGCGAAGGGCAAAGTTCCCTATAGTCAGTCAGTCAGAGAAGGAGGGGGTTTGGTGGTGTCTGTCTCCGACAATGGCTGCAGGTAGGAATATGGGGAAAGGGCTTCTGGTAGGGGCTGGATGTGCGAAGGGCAAAGTTCCCTATAGTCAGTCAGTCAGAGAAGGAGGGGGTTTGTTGGCGTCTGTCACCGACAATGGCTGCGGGTAGGAATATGAGAACAGGGCTTCTGAAGTAGGGGCTGGATGTGCGAAGGGCAAAGTTCCCTATAGTCAGTCAGTCAGAAAAGGAGGGGGTTTGGTGGCGTCTGTCACCGACAATAGGAATATGGGAAAAGGGCTTCTGAAGTAGGGGCTGGATGTGCGAAGGGCAAAGTTCCCTACAGTCAGTCAGATAAGGAGGGAGTTTGGTGGCGTCTGTCACCGACAATGGCTGCGGGTAGGAATATGAGAACAGGGCTTCTGAAGTAGGGGCTGGATGTGCGAAGGGCAAAGTTCCCTATAGTCAGTCAGTCAGAGAAGGAGGGGGTTTGGTGGCGTCTGTCACCGACAATGGCTGCGGGTAGGAATATGAGAACAGGGCTTCTGGTAGGGGCTGGATGTACGAAGAGCAAAGTTCCCTATAGTCAGTCAGTCAGAGAAGGAGGGGATTTGTTGGCGTCTGTCACCGACAATGGCTACGGGTAGGAATATGAGAACAGGGCTTCTGGTAGGGGCTGGATGTGCGAAGGTCAAAGTTCCCTATAGCTTAACTCAACCTATATTTATAGTGTAGAGGTTGTATAGCTATACTTACTGAATATAATCGTTTTAACACTGAAACAAGTATAGAAAAATTGATTTGGAGTGATGGTTCATTTCATTTAATTAAAATACACTTCTAGTTTATTAATCACCTTTTATCTAAAAATTAAGTATTTGTAGAGCGATGCGTTACGCTATTTTAGAATATTTTTTTTTTAACTACGAATTTTGGATTCATTACAATGAGTTCAATTGAGGTATACTTAATTTTTTCAATATTAGGTTATGAAAGCACTGCTATTAAAACCTTGTCAATCTTACAAGCACATAACCATTATGGCAGAGTAAAGCTTTAGCAAGGGCTGCAGGCGCCACATCTCCAAAATGCCAGTTTTATTCAAAGCTGCAACGGAAATGGCAATACATCAAAAGCTAGGAGGGATGAATAATGGATGGGTTAATAATTATTTATGGAACACTTCTGAAATCGGTGTACGCGGGACAATTATAACTTGTTCACAAAATGTCCGTCCGGTTCAGATGCTTCCCCACATAAACACCAATCTTTTGGAAGTGATTTTTATTCACATTTGATCTCCAAGAGTAGGTTAATTCACGTTATAAAATATTTCGTTTAATTTAATTGAAAAAGGAAACGAATACGTCACGAAAAGTCGTGAGTATGGGAATTGCAGTATGGACTGCTCCTGCTCATTATCCAAAGCATGACGGTCGGGGACGGATACATTCCTTAACGAAGACGTTGAGGATACCCTTCGACATCGGCACCAACCAACTGTTTAAGCAGATCAGGATAGTGGGCTGGGAGAAGGAGGCAATCCTGAATGAAGTGGTTGAGTTTACCCTTCGGCATCGGTACCAGCCAACTGTCTAAGCAGATCAGGATAGTGGGCTAGGAGAAGGAGGCAATCCTGGATGAAGAAGTTGAGGATACTCTTCGGCATCGTCACCAGCCAACTGTTTAAGCAGATCAGGATAGTGGGCTGGGAGAAGGAGGCATTCTTGGATGAAGTGGTTAAGTTTACCCTTCGGCATCGTCACCAGCCAACTGTGTAAGCAGATCAGGATAGTGGGCTGGGAGAAGGAGGCAATCCTGAATGAAGTGGTTGAGTTTACCCTTCGGCATCGGTACCAGCCAACTGTCTAAGCAGATCAGGATAGTGGGCTGGGAGAAGGAGGCAATCCTGGATGAAGTGGTTGAGTTTACCTTTCGGCATCGGTACCAGCCAATTGTTTAAGCAGATCAGGATAGTGGGCTGGGAGAAGGAGGCATTCCTGGATGACGTGGTTGAGTTTACCCTTCGGCATCTTCACCAGCCAACTGTTTAAGCAGATCAGGATAGTGGGCTGGGAGAAGGAGGCAATCCTGGATGACGTGGTTGAGTTTACCTTTCGGCATCGGTACCAGCCAATTGTTTAAGCAGATCAGGATAGTGGGCTGGGAGAAGGAGGCATTCTTGGATGAAGTGGTTGAGTTTACCCTTCGGCATCGTCACCAGCCAACTGTTTAAGCAGATCAGGATAGTGGGCTGGGAGAAGGAGGCAATCCTGTATGACGTGGTTGAGTTTACCCTTCGGCATCGGTACCAGCCAATTGTTTAGGCAGATCAGGATAGTGGGCTAGGAGAAGGAGGCATTCTTGGATGAAGTGGTTGAGTTTACCCTTCGGGATCGTCACCAGCCAACTGTTTAAGCAGATCAGGATAGTGGGCTGGGAGAAGGAGGCAATCCTGGATGACGTGGTTGAGGATACTCTTCGACATCGTCACCAGCCAACTGTTTAAGCAGATCAGGATAGTGGGCTGGAAGAAGGAGGCATTCTTGGATGAAGTGGTTGAATTTACCCTTCGGCATCGTCACCAGCCAACTGTTTAAGCAGATCAGGATAGTGGGCTGGGAGAAGGAGGCATTCTTGGATGAACTGGTTGAGTTTACCCTTCGGCATCGTCACCAGCCAACTGTTTAAGCAGATCAGGATAGTGGGCTGGGAGAAGGAGGCATTCTTGGATGAAGTGGTTGAGTTTACCCTTCGGCATCGTCACCAGCCAACTGTTTAAGCAGATCAGGATAGTGGGCTGGGAGAAGGAGGCAATCCTGGATGACGTGGTTGAGTTTACCCTTCGGCATCGGTACCAGGCAATTGTTTAAGCAGATCAGGATAGTGGGGTGGGAGAAGGAGGCATTCCTGGATGACGTGGTTGAGTTTACCCTTCGGCATCGTCACCAGCCAACTGTTTAAGCAGATCAGGATAGTGGGCTGGGAGAAGGAGGCAATCCTGGATGACGTGGTTGAGTTTACCCTTCGGCATCGGTACCAGCCAATTGTTTAAGCAGATCAGGATAGTGGGCTGGGAGAAGGAGGCATTCTTGGATGAAGTGGTTGAGCTTACCCTTCTGGATCGTCACCAGCCAGCTGTTTAAGCAGATCAGGATAGTGGGCTGGGAGAAGGAGGCAATCCTGGATGACGTGGTGGAGGATACTCTTCGACATCGTCACCAGCCAATTGTTTAAGCAGATCAGGATAGTGGGCTGGGAGAAGGAGGCATTCTTGGATGAAGTGGTTGAGCTTACCCTTCGGGATCGTCACCAGCCAGCTGTTTAAGCAGATCAGGATAGTGGGCTGGGAGAAGGAGGCAATCCTGGATGACGTGGTGGAGGATACTCTTCGACATCGTCACCAGCCAACTGTTTAAGCAGATCAGGATGGTGGGCTGGGAGAAGGAGGCATTCTTGGATGAACTGGTTGAGTTTACCCTTCGGCATCGTCACCAGCCAACTCTTTAAGCAGATCAGGATAGTGGGCTGGGAGAAGGAGGCATTCTTGGATGAAGTGGTTGAGTTTGCCCTTCGGCATCGTCACCAGCCAACTGTTTAAGCAGATCAGGATAGTGGGCTGGGAGAAGGAGGCATTCTTGGATGAAGTGGTTGAGTTTACCCTTCGGCATCGTCACCAGCCAACTGTTTAAGCAGATCAGGATAGTGGGCTGGGAGAAGGAGGCATTCTTGGATGAAGTGGTTGAGTTTACCCTTCGGCATCGTCACCAGCCAACTGTTTAAGCAGATCAGGATAGTGGGGTGGGAGAAGGAGGCATTCCTGGATGAAGAAGTGTAAGATACCCTTTGGCATCGGCACCACCCAACCGTTTGAGGAAAGCGTTAGCAAAGTGACAATGCTGATTGTCTATATTTACAAATAACATACCTGTTTCTTAGTACCCAACACCAAAAGCCGTAGTATCTTGTTAGAAATGTTTCTTTTGTTACAATTTATAATAATACTATATTGTGTATGTATTTAATAATTGAAATTAAATCATACGTTTTTTTATAACTATTTCTTGTATTTAGCTCCTTTGAGTACACCCATTAATAAATACGTGTGATGTTTCAGTTAATTAAAAGGAAATACGGATGTTTCAAGCGGAAGCAACAAGTTAATTATTTGATATATCCATCCGGGTAGGATACTAATGATGTCTCCCAGTTCAAGGATACACTTTATTACTCCAACCTAAACCTCGTGGCTTTTCCGGGTGTATGGGTAAGACCTTTGCACGTGACCTATTAATAATAGACAAGCAGATCTCATGTATTCGGATCTCAGGGATACACTGAAGACACGAAGCCCGTTCTACCATTATAATATACCAGTCGCAGGCCGTGGTATTGTACCTGACTAGTTGCATAAAACCCTCAGAAACTGTAATTATTACTGAAATAAATATTGTACAATATCAAGAGCACAGTGGCATAACAGCAATATTGGCAAAGACGCCAATACCACAAAAATAACTAATATTTCTAGTTTATCTAAGATTAAACCCCTATGTACATTTCGATGACAATGTCATCATCATCATCGGAAGTTGCTATTACGTAATTTTATAATTGGATCCTATGATGAGGATAATGACATGGTCATCAAAATATACCTAGGGGTTAATTCTTGGGTAACTTGTAACATTAGTTATTTTTATTATTTTTGTGGTAGTCCTATTGACGTTTTCACCAATATTTTTATTGTGAAATAAAAATGATTAAATGAGAATCGGTCTAATTAACATAGCCACCCAGAGTAAATGTCTGTACCTATTTAATAACGAGTTATACATTGGAAATACAGCCAATAAAGGCCGATACAATATTAATACAAATTGATACACAAATACCATTGATTTTTATTATCAGTTATTACTATGTTGACCTTGGGAAAAACTTGAAGGTTATGGTTAATTTACCATGTTATATTAGCCAAACACGGCGTAGCGTTCTACCACCAAACAACAACACGGCAGAATAATCTTTTGTTTAGTTTGCATAAACGTATTTAGAGCTGACAAGTTCAGTAAAATGCTAACATTCAAACTTTATTTATGAATAATTTATGAAACAATTTCAAAAGAGCCGTTTGTTTTTATGTTTGCAGCAGATGTTTAACGTTGTTAGGCATTAATAACATCGTGCCAGTATGCAAATCATAGGATATCTTGAGCTTAGGTATTATTGAAAAGCCTAAATATGAATGAAGCTTTATAAGAAAATTTAAGGGAAACAGCAACAGTGATGACGTATTTGTCTATGTGGCTGTATCTGTTCGCACACTACCTGACAAAACTACTCTACTCACAGATCCGAACTATTGTTGTAGTATGTGTCGAATCTTCAGGCGTAAGGATCTTCATATGTATCCCTCTGAGAATGGTTACTTGGTAAATGAGTAAGAGTAAATGAAAAAGCATTGTGGTTAAAACGTTTTTGAATATTTATTATAAAAACTAGTTTGGAGCAATCTATTACACCTAGTCACAGATCAAGTAGTTTTCTTTCAAATATTCTTCTATAACCGATGTTTTACGAGGGTCATTCAATAAAGAATAGAACTGATCTGGAGATACAACCAGCTATTTTTACAAAGCCAGGCGATTCCTATTTTTCAACATAATTCCCACCAACTTATATACAGCTGTCCCAACGGGGTACTACCTTTTTATACCAGCTTCACAGAAGTGTTTTTGTTGGCTCCGAAGCCCATTCCCCACAAATTTTGTCCTCGTTATCCTGCAACTTCTACCCAGGTGGCACCTCATTCAGTGGGTCACACCCAAGGAAATCCGGGCTATAAGGATGGCCTATTTTATCAATGCTTTCATGGCAACGTTTCCAGTGAGCAACGTGGAAACTGTGTTGTCTTACTGGAGAATCACCCCTATCCTCTGAGATGCACGAGTTTCTCTCTCAAGGGTGGCTTCAGCTTATACAATAGCATGTCTGAGTAGTATTGACTGTTGATTGACATGAGTGACGTCATCAATGCCAGTTTCAAGGGAGAATATTGAAACTTCAACAGGCTGACACAACGGTGTTCCTCAGTCACTGATTCTCGACCACTACTGAACTCTTCTACCCACTCGTAAAAGTTGCAAGGCTTCGAAAAACGTTCACCTTGCACTTAAGTCGGTTTAAACTAAAGCCTAAAGCTCTTCACCTTCAGAAATCAACAAACTTTTTTCTAGCAATGGAGATTCAAAGAAGATCCGATATACCTGCACTTACTCTGAAACAGAGCAACGCTGATCCACCTTATCCCAGAAAAAAACCTACCTTAGTGATGCCA
Source organism: Prosapia bicincta (assembly GCA_036971475.1). Taxonomy (NCBI): domain Eukaryota; kingdom Metazoa; phylum Arthropoda; class Insecta; order Hemiptera; family Cercopidae; genus Prosapia; species Prosapia bicincta. The sequence goes on along the minus strand of JBAIZL010000004.1, from coordinate 194,143,417 downwards.
TCTTAAAATTCGTATTTGCACTACCAAACCGTTTTCCTCCAGAGCATTTTGTCTCTTTCATTATTGAACGACGGTCATATCTTTGTGTTTACTCTTCGTTTACGATTTAATGTATGAGGTGCTCGTGTTGTTAAAGTTTTGGTATACTGGTTCGTCAGGTTCTTTTTTTTTAATTGCACTTCATAAACGTATTGATTTTATTTGGAGTAATTGTAGTTGTAAATCATAACATGCAAAGTGTATACGCTCTGGAAATGACGTGGTAAAGCTGTTATTAATAGCGATACAAAATGATGCTGATTAACAAAAACGTAAATTTGACGTTATAATAAATTACTCAAGAATATATCTCAACACAAACCTAGCCAAATAATTAAAAAAACAGTTTAATTAAAAAAGTATGAATACATCATTATAATGGCGAATAATACATTTTCATGTACAATTCTGTGATTAGCTACTTCCCATAGTTCAGGAATACTACGAGGAGATCACTCTTGTAAAGTTTTGGCCATTTAAACGACATACAAAAATCCTTAAACCCAGACTCAATCTGCGTCCAGAGTAAGTTGTCATTACGAAATGATATGCACACTAAGCTAGTTCTGTGTAGCAAAGTGTTACATGGCGTAAAACTGTGACGGCTACGGACATCTAATCACTTGTCACGACTATTGTCGTCTAAACTATCACTTGTCACGAAACTTAAAGGAATTTTCTCGCCTTAATATCTCTATATTGATTTTGCCAAGTATTCATTGCCACTAATCTATGGGAAGTCGCAATAACTCGGCAATCTAAATAAACTTCACGCTATATCGCAACTAATATTTGTATACAGAAACAGGCCATTCGTAGAGTAGCTTTTGTCGAGAAGTGGCAGATACGTTATTTTCACAAATACTTTTAATTTATTGTTTCAAAAAATGATTGTACAAATTTTACATTTGAAATAACACTTTTAAGTGTAGATATGTGATTCGTAAGTCATTTTAAGTTTATAGCATTGGATAAAATCCTAGATGATAATAGAAATTGTTCATTGTTTAAAGTGAAACCCTTTTAAGAAGATTATATTTACTCGTATAACAGGGCTGGCTCGTAACAAAAGTACATATAAGGAAGAAAGTAAATATTGCGAATTGATTGTGTGCTTAGGCTCGCTTCCCGTCTCCAAGTTTCTTACCCTTACTCCGGGGTACGTAGCCGACGATATGTTTATGCTTTACTTCCGACATGTATACCAAGTAATGTAGCGATTACCTGGGGCACGCGCATAAAGCAGAAAGGCGGCAGAAACAAGTGTTGTCTATTTCTCAAACAATTTGACCGATTTGCCCTTGTGGGCGTTGTAGCCATTGAACAGAGAAAAAACATTGTGACGACGGCGATTATAGATCGATTGTGTGTGTGTGTGTGTGTGTGTGTGTGTGTGTGTGTGTGTGTGTGTGTGTGTGTGTGTGTGTGTGTGCGCGCGCGCGCGCGCGCGTGTGTGTGTGTGTGTGTGTGTGTGTGTGTGTCTGTGTGTGTGTGTTGCAACGGGCCTTCTTTCCGAATTTATTAATTACGAGTGAAATGCATATTATAAATTACCGGTTATCTGTTAATTTTGAAAACTTTATAGTTCCGTTCGTAATGACTCTACTGCGGCAAATTTACATTGAGAAATCTTTACTAACGGTTTTTGTTCCTGGCAAGGTTAAGGATTAACCCTTTATCACGCTAGGATGATGTCAAAGAAAACTTGAAAACACCTGCTCGTATATCTTCTCTGCCCGGTGTCTCGAATCCATTTCTTCGTTTCAACTCTCTCAATCCAACTGCCTCAATCCAACTCAACTCGCATCTCGCATCCAGAACGTTTCCCACTCCTACCTTTATCTCCTTCAATTTTGTCAGTTAGTAAAATCTTTTAAAATGATTTGGCTTTACTGTAACAATTTGTTTTATAATTATTATTCCTCTAGTCTTGTTACATTTTATTTGAATATTTTTTAAATTAAAATTTATTTTTTTTAAATGATTTAATAAATTTCGGCTTTCAAGCCTTCAAACAGTATTTTTGCCCGTTTGAGTGCGTGCGCGCGCGCGCGCGTGTGTGTGTGTGTGTGTGTGTGTGTGTGTGTTTCTTTTCTGACGGTATATAAGTTTGACGAAGAAACTAAATTTTTGCACTCTCACAAAAGGTTTGTCAAACTACCGTTCATTAAGCATTCACATTATTAGGTAAAATTTTGACATACTTTAGATTCACCGCCTGTTATATATTCGTTCATTTTATAATTATTTAGTATACTCAC